>BGZK01001586.1:0-129985 GCA_005406025.1 Eumeta japonica
AATTAACTCTAGCAAATATTTATTTTGCACTACATTTTGAGTGTTTTTTATCAATTTACGTATAGCAAGCAGCCGCTAATCTGTACTGTCATGATATTGCTCTAACATTTTTTTTAATTTCATTAATTTTTAATTTTATGTAATCAATTGGATAACGTTTTTTGTATTGAATATCTTATTGAATATCTTATTGAATATCTTATTGAATATCTTATTGAATATCTTATTGAATATCTTATTGAATATCTTATTGAATATCTTATTGAATATTTATTTACGACAAAATTTTAACATACATAAAAAATCGATAATTTTTTTTTAAAACTCAATTAGTATAAAACGAGCTGAAAACGAATTATTATGGCGATGGTATAAATAATGGTAAAATATGTGAATTCAAAACAAATTTTATTATTTTAGGTATTATCATACTCTATAAGTGATATTAGAGGCGCTTGTAGAGTACTGTTTATATGATTTCGAAATGGTTTCATAACTACATCTAATGTATGCTGATAATTATAATTTTTTGCTATAATCACACATTATTCTGTAAAAAAAAATATTGTAATTGAGCTTATAATGTACTTTTTCAAAGCTAATATAATTTGCTTATATTCTATAATGTAAAAAAAAATTCAATGTGTCTTAACATTTTAACAAGATATTGTCTTTATTATAAGCTTGATAATAATTATAACAATTATTGTTATGTTGTGTTGAAACTAATGAAAATGATTTAATATAAATCCAAACGAAATCCAAAAGTTCATTCAAATATTTCCTGTTAGATATTTGAAGAAAATAAAAGAAATAATTATATTTCTGATTAAAATACTGTAATTAAAAAAAGAAGAGTTAAGACAAATCTACATCGATTAAGGCCACACCTAAGCTAAATTTAAAAGCGTCTCGGCGATTTTAATCGCTGCTCGAGAAGAATATAATATCATGGGAATATTTATTGTACGTTTTTTACGATAACCTTTTGTTATTCCTAAGTTTAGCTCAAACGATAACAATAAAATCTTTATTGTTGTTTTTATTACCGTAATGAAAGCTCTTTGATTTGGCAAGAATGAAGTGATATTATTTTTGAAAAAAACTGTAAAACTGCTAAGATATGATTTTTGTGTTTCCAGGTATAACAAAAAAAAAAAAGAAATCTGTAAAGCGGTTGACCCTGAAAGCCATTCCTAAAACTTTCCGCTGTGATGTCTGTCGATTTGTTTTTGAGTTCCTTGAATATCAAAATATACTGGTCTGGAAGTTATTTAAATTTTCTTAGCGTGTAAGCTTAAAAATCCGTACGACGGCTGACCTTTTAGGCCTCTCCTGAAACTTCGTGCTATTTTCAAGCTCAGTGTTCAAACATATTTAGATCAGTAAATTATAGTACTTTTTTGAGCTCTCCTAGCTCAAAAACAGTACGTTTTGAGCACTTAGAATCGAAAAATCTCCATTTCTCTTATAAAAAATTTGGGAATGCGAATTTGAGTCAATCCAGAACTTTAGAATTTTTGTAAGAGAAGTTTTTTATTTTTTGTTTTTGATATCTCTTGAACAAATTAATCGATTTTGGTTGAACTAGCGACAATCAACGCAGATTTTAAGTTCTATAATAGTACTTAGAACATGCTTTTAAGTAGGTACAAAATTTCGGAGTATTTTGAAAAAATCACATTTTTTGATTATCCCGTTGACGATATCTTGCGAACGAATCAACCGATTTTGACTGACTTGGCGGTACGTGGTTTTTTAATTATACGAGCTGATAAGTTTTTGGAATCAATCAATAAAACCGTTTAAAAGTTATTTCAAAAAAAAATCATACTAAAAAAAAATTCATAGCTTTTTTTTAAATTTCTTGGAATCTTTAGATCCGAATCGGTTCAAATTTTCAGTAATCTAAGTTTGATGGAATTCTTTGGAATGCCAAAATTTGGTTCCAATCGGTCAAGCCGTTCAAAAGTTATAAGAGGTTTACATACATCCACACACACACATCACGCACATACATATATACATACAGACATAAAGACACTATCGTAAAATCGTCAGGAGAGCTTCCCAGGAACCTCAAAACGTCAAGATCTGATGAAAATTTGATTTTCGAAAAAAGGGGAAAAATCATTAACTCGATTTTCGAAAATTTTCATTTTTCGTAGCGGGAAGTTAAGAACATTTTATTTGTTAAAAGAAAATTTCAAGGAACTTCAAATTCAATTCAATCTTTACTATCATATTTAGTCAAGTTATCTCGCTGACAAAAATAAAAATTGAATATTCAGTGTTAGTCAAATAACTACCTGCATTTAATTTCATGCCTATTGATTTAGCCTACATTTGTGATTGCCTATTGAGTACGCTCAGAGAAAAGTCCGCTGTTCTGTGGGAAGCAATTTGTTTCTAAACAATATGGTTTATATTATATATTAAACCCAATATGCAATGCCAATTTTTACAAATCCCTATCTACATGCATAGCCAGTGATTAAAATCCAACAAATTCAATTTAAATGACAATTGTTTTTGTTATTGCAAAAAGGAAGCAATAGATACTCAATTTAAGTATTTAAATATCTATTCTTTTTTGATTTAAACATAGGTTACAGCAAAAACTAAACAGTGTAACTTCAAAATCCTATTGCGTAATAATGTGAAGTTAATGTTTTTATAGTTTTATAGTTTCTGAGGTTAAGCTGTGATTGGGGCTGTAAGCTGTATATTTCACATGTTTTATTTTCAGAAGTACGACTGTACTATCACCAGACAGACAGTCACAGAATGTTTTATATGCTAAATATGTACTATCAACATGTTTTATTTATTTGTTAGCAATACTATATTCTTAAAATGAAGTTATCGTAACTGTTTCTCTTCATCTCATTGTACAGATTGAGAAAAAAAAATACACTTCGATTGTCGCGGGTTTACTGCTATTTTAGATAATTGTAGGTCAAATTATAATATGATCAAAATGTAGATGATTCGATAAGTACAAAATGAAGTTTATGTTTAACTGGGATTAGATTTATATAAATAAAATTTACTATCGTGACTAAATTAATAAACAAATAAACATAGTACTCCCGCTATCATTTAGATCCGGTTTATATAAAAGGTCGTTTGTAGATTACACCTAGCGAAAACTAAATCCAAATTTTTTTTTAATTCCACGGGCGTGGATCAAGCCAGCTTCATAAACGATATAGAAAATTTTAGCGGTTTTCAGAAATTAGTGGTGAAAACAGTTTATATCCGTAATTTCAATTCAAAAAAAAAAAAAATTAGATACAAAATTTTTTTTCAGATTAAGTCTCTTTAAAAAAATGTCATGAAATATATTGTAAATTTATGGTTTATGTTTCTACATTATAGACGACCAATATGCTAAGTAAACCTTCAGAATTATAATAAGCCTTCATAGAACATCGCATAATATATTATCAAAAATTTGCATTAAGTCTTAATGTTTAAGCCTTATAATCTGCATATTTATTAGGTAATTTAATTTAATAAATTTTTCTTAGCTTGAGCGTGCCTAAATAACAGTCATTGATTATTATTAAATTCAATTTTTAGATGTGTATAATACACATTTATAATTTAAGTAGAATATATGATTTTTATGGAATACTTTACGGTAGTGTTTTAGGGTGGACTCAGAGGTTTTATTTTTAAAAGCATATAACTCGACAGTTTGGACTGGCATTGTCCCACATTCACGAGAAGTTGGCTGTTAATAACCTAGACAAGGACATATTAGTCGACCGCTTAGCAATGCCTTGCAATCTAATATAAATGTTTTTTATATAGTTTAAAATGCTATTTAAACTATATAAAAAACAATTTTCTAAGATGTATATTTATTAGCTTACTTAGTGCATATATATATATTTAAAATTATTTTAAAATTTAGTCACAATTAATTTCTATAAAAGCATTAAGAAATCAAGAAGTTTAAGTTTTGAATTAAGTTGAATTAAATAAAGAATATGCCTTATTAAATGTGATTTTATTAATTTTAATTAATTTCAGGATAGAAATGGAAGTCAAATCTATTCTTCAACATAAACTACGGAATGTCAGTTCTTAATACATTTCTTAAATGAAAAAAAAAAAACTATTAGTCATGTTTATTTTTAATATTAATCAATTAAAAGTTCAAGTACTCACATTATTGCAGTCTTCATGATACCAAATCACAAACAGTAAAAAAGATTTTCCGTCACAGACAAACTCACAAAGACATAACAGTGACTGGATTCAACACTCGTATTTGATATTTCTAATTTAAAATAATAAAAAAAAACATATAAATATATATACATATATATAGCAAACGAGGAGAGCGCGCGATCGGCGTGCGTGCTCGACGGATGCGGCCGCGCTTTTGTACGGGGGTTGTGCCGACAGCGCGGAGAAAGTCACTTATCAAACTTGACGGTTACGTTCGCGCTGTGACGTAGCCGCGCAGCTTCATTGTCCGAAGTTACGATTAATGCACTAATACGCGTGCGCGGCGGTGTAGGCCGTGTTACGCTCGCGACCGGCCGCCGGATGCCTCGACGCGAAGCTCGAGAATAACACCTAATATCTATCTTGAATAAGATTAAAATAATTTAAGATTGTGAAAGACAATCCTTAATGGGACTACGGAACGTTCTCTGAATGATATTCACGATGTCATGTGGGGAGGTTTCGAAATTGTATTTTTTAAAGTTTTGATAACGAGGACGAAGCGTATGTAGAAATTTAAGGATGAAAAAAATTATTTGTATACTGCATGTAAAAGCGAATACAGGCGATGGATTTATAAGAGTGTGGTTTGGAGGGTGCTAATGGTTTTTATCACCAATCTGGTGACAATTTGATCTTAGTTAAAAACTCATTGGTTCATTCTCCTGTGATGGAAATTGATTCTAATTCCTCCTGAATTGGGGGTAACGGCGTTAACCACTTATAACGTTGTACTTTTAGAGACGATTAAAAAACCAAACAAAAAAAGAAACACAATGGACTATATTTCATTGTTTATAATGACCTCTGACATATTGTGAACCTTCGCATTAAGGCCAAAATATCTAACTGTTTTATAGCCTCTTATAAATAATCAATATACAATAATAATATAAGGGGCGCTATCCTGCAATAAGCGCCAAGAAAAAGGATACAAAAGATTATAAAGCAAATTTATACAAAAGGCCAGATCATTTCTTTAGTCTTATTTACATTCACAATCAAATGTCTACTCATCCTTATCAATATGACACAACTTAGTTATATGGAGAGCTAGTTATTAAAGACTTGTACAAAAAAAAAATAGTAATAAAGTACCTGGGTTAGTTATAGATCAATGTGTGCTTCTTTTGTATATTTTTCATAGATTTGTGTATGACATTATGAAATATCAACATCGGGTAGTACAGGCAGATGCCTTTTTTCTAAATACTATGTACTAAAGCTAAATTAAAAATAGGGTACCGTATCTGAGTATCCAAAAAACAATTCACTTCTTGAATTAGTGAAATAAAAGGATACTAGGATCAATATAGACACGTGCCATTGATTCAGGTATCACAAATTATTTCCCTGAACGAAAATTTACATCTTATCCGATTCTTAGGAAGAAACTGTAATATAAACTATTATTACACAGGAATCGATTTACTAATTATCGCATCTTCTGGAGAAAAATCGGTTTATAGCAATGGTTTCGCAGACGCTTGTCAAATTAGAATAAGAATACCCACAGCAATACTTTAGAATTAAAAAAAATCATCATTGTAACACAATTGATATGCGGCAAGTCAATTTAATTAATGTGGGATTGAACAGAGTTGAAACATTTCAAAACAGATGTTTTAAATATTTTTTTTTAAGATCCAACGATTAAAACGAGTTGTAAATGCAAAAAAAGTAATTTTACTTATAATTAAAACGAATTATGAAACTATAAAAATTGCACTACTATATCTAGTTTAAAAGTTGTCACTAAATTCCCAATTTATGAAAGAAATTTAAATTTTTTTGCTAAACAGTAATATAAATTTTGAGATGTTACACACTAAGCCATGAGTGTTCTTGTATGAAATTACCACAGTTATGGTGTTTGAAAGATACAAAAGTGTAACTATTGCAATACGCAAGGTAAATTGAATAATTGAATTAATTAGTGTACCTGAGTCGGGTACAGACGTTGGGAAGCGTGATGAAAAGACTAACAGAAGAGTGTATCAAGAAAAGAGTGTATGTGACAGGTTATGAATTGAACGTGTTGTGATAAAAGCATTTAACAGCCCACAGTGGAGCTCCGTCTCTTTGTTTATGTACGCTATTGAAGGTCGGCTATACCAGAAGAAACTGAAAGTAGAAAACGGAATTTCATTTTCATTATCTATGAAAGAAATAATTAATAAATGCAGCGAAGATCTGAACCAGGAGCTTCAGTTTCTTATGAAGTGAGGACTTATGGGTCCTTAAAAATGGACACGAGAATAAGTGATGTAAGGAAAATGGGTGGCTTGTGATAATATCTTTGGACATATATATATATACGATACCGTCTGTTCCCAAACTAAGCAACGAGGCTTATATTATGTGGATCAGATAGTTGATTTAATATATATACATAGAAATATTCAGACTCAAGACAAACACTAATTTTTAATCAAATAAATTAATGTTTGCCTTGTGCGGGAATAGAACACACGACCCCAGCACAGCGAATAGGATTACTACCAACTGCGCCAATCGGGTAGCCAAGAGAAAAAATGATATCTCATGTTAATTTTTTTAATAGTTACAATTGGATGAATTAAAATGGACTTGATAAAATGGATAGATTTACGAAAGAAATGGATTGGATGAATGTATGTAACGGAAGAGTCGACAAAGTGTGCCCTAAGAAATTTTATGTAGACGAAATCGGCAACATATTTAAGAAGGGCCTAATTTAAAACATTCAAACTGGTCGAATTTGATTGATTTTGCATTGTATAAATTAATGAATACTAACGAAACAAGGGCAACGTAGAAGGTTATAGTACGTTGAAATCTGTGATTCCGTCTTCCTCTCTGGATAAAGGGTTTTCATAACATTAATGTATATGAAAGACAAACTCGTAATTAGCAAGCAATGTACCGTGCATTTTACGTGTATCTAAAAACAAGTGTTTGTAAAGATCAACTGTGTCTATTTTTCTCTTACATGTACTAAATATTTTGTTTTCAATACTTTCATGAAATATGTGTTAAAATTTTATGAAAATTTATGCGCGGTTGATTTTATGAAGTTTTAATTATCGTTAAAATTTTATGAATATATTATCGTATAGAGGTATCTGAATAGTTAGTGTGCTTGCTTTTAAATCAGAAGGATTCAAAAGTTGTACGATAATGTATAATATGTATATAGATCAATGATTTTTGAACTTAACCACGCTTGTAATATTTAATTTGACTAAGGTATCTAACAACGAAATTTTACCTGAAAAACTTGTTTTGAAAACCCGAAATGAAATATGAATAACACATATATCTGAAAAAAAAAATTAAATTATTCGTATTTTTGAAATGCAATTCATTTAACGTATGGGGACGAAAAATTAATTTTGATTAATCGCTTTATGAAATGTTTCATTTAAAGTACATAAACTAAGTATAATCTATGAAATTATTTATTTGGGTCGAGTCATCAAATTGTCTTCCAATACAAAAGACTTCAACGCGTATGAATTGCAAGGTGTGTGCTTGGTTGTATTATGTAAATATAGGTCTATATTATACATGATAATATATAATATAGATAAACTACAGTATTACTAAAAAAAACTTACCTTTATCGAAGCTTGTAAATATTTATTACTGCTGTTTCAAAATTGAGAAATATGAATGCAAAATGCATAGACATAAAATTTATGATAAATAGTATTTCATTATGAAAGTGGATAAAAAAATATTTTTGTTTTGTTGTGAAATTTAGAGTTTACGTAACTTGTAGTGAATGGACTCCTGATCAAGCGATGACCTAATGCGGTTTTAATCCTTTGCAAGGAGAACGTGGGCGAGTGAAAGCCATTTTTTTTACGTCAAGTCTAAAGGCACTGCTGCTACTTTTAAAAAAATATTGCATAATCATAACATATAGGCCAAAATATTTAACGTCAACCGAAAGCGTCTGTACATAATTAAATGTTGCAAGCTTTTTATCCAATTTCATTTTGATACCTATGGATTTAGATCTCCTAATGTAATTGTGATTATTTTAAAAAAACAAAACAATAATTTTGAGTTAATTTAAATTAAGCCTTTTTTAAAAATATAATTTGTAGCCTTACCTGTATTAATTGATTTTTTTTTAAATTAAATGTTTACATGTCTAATGTTTTATGTAATGTCATTAAGAATAAAATTTTGACTAACAACCCTAACAAAGACACTACAAATATTATTGTGATGTATTTATAGATTTGGTGTAATACGAAAAGATACAATTATCAACTTTACTCGATTAATTGTATTAATATTTGCTATAAGTGAAATAAAACTTTTATCTAATGCAGTAACAGCGAGATGGTCTTAGACCAGTTACTTCCATACCATAGGGTATTTGTTTCGGAGATAAGGTGTTGCTATTGAAACAGTAACTGAATTAGAAAAGAAAGCAAATTAAAGCTATTTGTAAATTGAATTTGGTCTAAGAGCTCAGTTTAAAGATAACAAAATTCTTACTTCTAATATCAGTACACTTAATAAAATAGTTGTATGTATGTTTTCTTGAAAGAGAACGACTGTCAGTAGAAAGACATGCTTGTTATTCACAGAATTACTTAATAATTCTATAATGGATGACTGTATTTATTTTTATGACATATGTATCTTTATACATGTGTTATAAAAATAAATACAGTATGTATAAAATAATGGAATAAAATTATGACGGATTCACAAAATGTATCGAAGCTCAGCTCATGAACAAAAGTCTATTTTTTAATGAATATTTAAATGATAATAATCCATGATTATCATGTAATAGAGTTAAGTTTCTAATATAAAAAAAAAAGAAAGATTTATTTCTATTTTATTTCTCCTTTCTATATATTACTTTTTAAATTTATATCAACTATCAGTAAAACTATATAACACGTTATACATTTTCTTCTAAAGCATTTTTTATTTTTTTCAAATTTTAATAATTAACAAATGTATAAGAAAAAATGTGGTATGCAAATATCTCCAAAACGGTTACGGATTATTGCATAAATGGGAACACCGTTTACAAATATTGACCAAATTTCACTTTTCACGAGCGGCCGTCGTTGGCGGCGCGCGGTGGCGCGCGTGTTCGATTCGACAGGCTTTCGTGTACTTCAGACAAAAGGAGCACTTTCTTAATTTCGGTGGCCCGGCCCGGCTGAAAGAAAATAAATTGTGTCCTTGAGAGAGAAATTTTAAGAAAATACACTGAGTGTGCGTGTTTCAATAGGTACTTAAAAATTGATGTGAATGGTTGGATGAGTAACTTATACTTTACATCTATTATGTAAAGGACTATTCCTTTAATTGTGTATATAAATAAATATTCAGTGTAACAGTGTTTGAACGTAACGAACTACATTGTGAAGTTTGATATTAAAAATATGTAGCCCAAAAATTGTAAATAAGATATATACAACTAATTTAGAACATCACTTTCAGTTTAATCAGTATTATCATATAATAATATGAAATAAGTCAAACTTTTAGAAGTACTTCGCTTTTATGGACTCGATCGTTTGAACTAAATGATTCTGTTTGCTAACTATTTTTTGGCTGAAGAAATGAAATAAAAAAAAATGTTAAACAACAACGGAATTTAAGATATTTACAGTCAATATCATCACTGTTAAAGATTTAGTAAAAGCCCTCGACCATTTAGGACTACATTCCTAAAACCATTTATGCATCATGTATAAAAATAAAGATTCTTTGATATTTTGAAGTTAGTGCATAATTATAATATATGTATATTAACATCAATTATATCTTCGCCAGTAACGATGAAATTCGAAATTTTTTATGTGTTCAACTGTTTTTATCGATAGAAATCATAGTTCTTTTTTTCCGTTAAATTAAAACACCTTGCATTTACCAGAAATACAGGTCCCATCCGCGTTAGTCACGGGCCGCTTATAGACACTCAAACGATCGAACCTGTACGCCGTGAGCATAAAGTTAATGTAATGGCATGTAAATTTTTCTCATAAAAATGTCCTTACATAAAAAAAAAATCTTTCAAAACGGTTCTCTTATTTTCGGCAAAAACCAGTGCTCATTACTTTTAAATTACATATGGCGTAATGAAAAGTAGCTTATGTTTTGGCCTTCACATGTAAAATTATACATATCAAATAATTGGGTCGTGTTTTAAAGCGGCGTCAATGGAAATAATTGTTGAAGCGCGAGTCGTATGCGAAGACAGTTGCTCGTCTGAGATATTATTCTTTTTGTGTAACTTTTTCTTCTTCTTTTCCTGCTGAATAACGACAACGTGAAAAGTATACAGCAGAAGATTTAAGTTTGCTAAAATAGAAAATACCGAATTTTTAAAAATCTAGAAAAAAAACTGCCCCAGACATTTATGGTTTTCCGATGAAATAGGACATTATTCTGATTTCTTCCTCATTCCAGGTGCATTAATTTTGAAATATTTGACTTTGGACCCTATAAATCAAACACGTCATCAATCCTACTTTTCAGTATTATTCTTAATATCACATATCAATTTCGATTTGATACATTTGAATGCCCCTTACAAAAAAATTATTGACGAACAGGCAGACAGACAGTTGGCATATAAAGGATAAAACCCTAAAACCCTCTGTCGAACGCTCAAATCTCGTTTAGGCTCAGACGTATGGTAGATTAAACGAGAAAAAATGTTGATATGTTTTCGCGTTCCGGACAATTAGTAGCGAACAAACAGCAAGTTTGCGCGTTAGTCATAAACTCTCTATAATTATGTATTAATTGCATAAGAATTTTTATTATACAGTTAGGCGATTAATTAAATTAAATGAAAATACGCAAACGTTTTTAAAGCCGCTAGAAATAGTTCTATGACTCTCCTGGGCGCGGTTTTCAATAAGCCCGTTTATCGTTTTTCTCCAAAAAAATAAACTATGAACTTTTCTTTTTTATGGGGAAAAGATAAACTGGTGACTTCATTTTAAATTTATTGTTTAATTGACCTTCTGCAGTATGACATTGACTTGTCTATTGGGACCATTTTCTATCTATAATTATCTTATTATTTACACTATATTTATATTTAGACGCGTACCATATGTATTGTTTTATAGTTAGAACAATTTCCTTCTGTTATTTAACTTTCATTGCAACGCATCTCGTACGGTTCGTATATAAGTAGACCGTTGCTTCTGATATAATACGATACGGTAGATTTAACATACAGAATTCACACAAAGGTAGACACGTCGCTTTCTTTGCCAAACAAATTGAATCCTGGCCACGAAGCGGAGCCCACAATGAACTCTATGATGTGGGTGTGCGCATCTGAGCAGGCATAATAAATGCAATTATACAGCGGACAAAGAGCGGAAGTATAGTTGTTGCCGAGCCGAGAAGCGATCGCAGCCCGCCGACCAGAGAAATCATAATAACGGCATACGGAATTTTTAATATTCAAAGAAAAAAAAAAAAAAAAACCAAATCGCTCGTGTTACTCGAGCGGTTAGCGAACGGAGAGGCGCGTGATGACGGAAAGTGTGTGCGCAGCCGCCGGTCGTTTAATTGTATCAGTTAAAAGCCTTTGAAACGTCTTGCTTTACTTTTATCGAAACGATTTCTTCTGCATTACGTTCTGCGCTTATCGCTTGAACGTAGATGGAGTGCTTTCGAAAATCATGAGTGTTGTAGATGAAGTTGGAATAAGGGTGGCTGGATTTGGCAACCTTTATTTCTTACATGTTCATCATATAAAAAGGACGACAGGTCCTATTTGGAATTCTACAACTATTAGTAATTACGAATTTTTATTTGTCTTTGTAAAAAACTGACACATACGTGTAGGACTGTACGTCCAAAAGATTACAACGTTAATTGTAAAAGTAAACGTATGGTTACTCAGATAATGTGTGAACAATCTGTTAAATCTTACGGTTTACGTTTGCGAATCTTATTTCGGTATAGCCCGACGTTAATATCGGACATAGCGTATTTTTTATAAACCATTGAATATAATGCTTCGCTAAGTACATTTATTATTCCTTTAATCATTTCTGATCGTTTGGTACAAAACTGGTTACTCCTCATAATTAGTTTTTGAAATGTTGAACGTACATTTCTATTCTTGATCTGATTCAACCCGCATAAACACAACCGATTACACGCTGCTCTGACTGAACTAGGTTCAGGCATTTAAAATATTAATAATTAATAAAAATAACAATATTAAAAATAATAATAAATAAAAATAAAATAGATATAGATTGGAGATGTGCTTATACTATGACTGATATTCTTCAATGACAGCGAACGGTGCGACAACTTGTGCATGCGAATCGGTTTCACATTTATATTTCTGTAGAGCTTTTCTGGAGAATATTAAACTGTTATAAATCGAATAAGTTTTCTAAATAATCCATGTGGGGCGCCAAATGTCGCAGTGAGAATCTTAGAAAATTTGAGGTAGATTTTTGATGATGATAAAAGGTGAATGGACATATGCTATCGAGTGAGATTTACACAATTTCGGTTTTGAGCCCTCAATTAGGTGTTTCCTATTAGAATCAAATGTAAAAGATATAAGAAATGCCGTTTATGTTTGTTTGCTGCTTCATTGTCTATGGTCACGCGTTTTCTCTTTGTCTTGGGAGTCATTGACTAGCTGCTAACGTATTTGTATATACATACATGTAAGTCCAAATATCTTAGAAGTTTCTCTCTATATTTTAATTTTTACGTTTATTGGAACGAAGTTCCTTATCGCGCGTTGTGAAAGGGGGGTTAGACGGAAAAAATTCTTACGAAAAGTTGTCACGACACTTTTTGCTATAGTAAGCTATTGTAAGCTGTTGCGGCGTCGCATGTTTCTCTGTCTGTCTCTCTCTTATAGAAAGCAAGCCAGATATTTATATTTGTTAATAATAAAAAAAATATTATTATAACTTAAAAAAAAAAAATTATTACAATTCCTTCACTAATTAATCTAAAGGAACTTCGTTCCATCCGGGTGTCCCTTGTTTTTTTTTAAAATACAATTGGTCTTTTGCTAAATTGTTTTGTTTTAAAATATCATATCTTTGATTTGAATACTGCAGATCTATTTATTTGTAACAGATATATAGATAACAAAAAATAAAATAAAAGAGATTGATACGTCCCAGTTTCGACTTTTCGATAAACAATTAATTTAATGAAATATCATAAATTTAAAATTTGAAACAATATATTCTAATGAAAATTGTGTTTTCTTAGTTTTGGAAAATTAAAACATAAAATATGTATTAAAACATGGACGATTAGCCGTTGCTTCAACGATCGCTTAGGTGCCAACTAAGACACTCCAGTGTTACTTTAACACGTGTGCCGTTACGAAATAAGTGCAACATAACAGTGCCTAGTGTACATCTGTGTGTTACGTAAGCGGCTGTAAGGTGTAGTGCGATATTATCGACGCCTAAATCGTGATGATTAAACAAACGCAGCGTGTGTTTCGCGGTGTACCGGTGAAGGGAACGGGCACATATATCCTTACTCAACGAAGTGTTGACCGATTTCGAGGGATGGCTTTAAACGCACTGCAGACAGATTTACTTAAAGGGATCAATATTGTGGGCGCAAAATTTACGAACGTTCTGCCTATATTTCGGTTTGAATATCGTACAATTCTGCCCTTGAGGTGATGTTGACGGATAAAAGTCAGATTTACCATATCTAAAGTAATTTTAATTAGAATAATTGTGTGTTGAAATTGCTGGGAATGGAATTTAGAAATTTGGTGTTTGGAATAAAGTTAGAAATATATTTTCCCTATTTTTCTACCAACATTGATCGACTGTCTGATTGGCGAAATCGGTAGTGATCCTGTCAGCGATACTGGGAGCGAGGATTCGATTCCAACACAAAACGACCATTTATTTGATTAAAAAACTAATGTCTGTCTTAATTTTGTGCACTTCTATGTATTATAGTTTGGATATATACAAAATAATAAGTACGTATGTATTGTATCAACTATCTGATACCCATAGTGCAGGCCTCGATGCTTAGTTTGGCACCACATGGTGCTGTGCGTGTCCGTGTGCGTGTGCGTGGCTGCTATTTATTTATCCGGAAATATGTATCTGGCCACATATAGAACAGTATTTAGAAAGTAATTATGACATTTAAAAACAAAACTCCTTGGCTGTAAAATAAATTTTATTTTATGAAATTGTCAATTGTTTTACCATTGTGGTGTCATTTTGAAAATTGCGTGTCTTTATCACCATGAATTTAACTCGTGAAAATTTTCGTGCAATGATTTATTACGATTTTCGGCGTGGGATAATTCAAAAACAGTGCATCGATCAACTAACTTCTACTTTTGGGGATGACACACAATCGAAATTCACTGTGAATCACTGGTTTAGTGAATTTAATAGTGGGCGGCCTATGATCACGGACGAATTTAAAGAAGATTGCCCTAAATCGGTTGTTGTGCCACAAAGTATCGATGCTGCGCAGGAACTAATAATGCAAGATCGTCACGTTACATATTGAGAGATTAAAGTGTCCTTGGGCATAAGTACGATAAACATACATAAGATATTACACGAAAATTTGGTTGTAATAACAATTTGTTTGCGTTGGATTCCGCACAACTTGAGCATTCACCAAAAACAGTCTCGTGCCGCTTGATGCAAAAAGATAATGCAGCTGTTTATAATATCTACATAGGTGATGATTCTTGGATCTATGCGTATGATCCCGAAACTAAACAATAGTCTACAGTATGGGTGTTCCTAGTTGAGCTAAACCCAACAAAAGTGATTCGTGCCCAAAGCGTTCTGAAGCAAATGGTTACCTGTTTTTTTTTTGTATAAATAACCATGATGTTATAGTGCCACTAAAGAATTGTGTAATGCTTAATTTGGAGTGGTACATGACAATTTTTTGGCTAGAAGCCTTTGAAGAAATAAGAAAGAATAACTGAGAACGCAGAATTGTTCTTCATCATGACATCATCATCTGTTTGGAAGGTCGAAAGATCAAATAGACGCGTCACCTGCCGTACAGTCCCGATTTGGCACCCAATAATCTCCATTAATTTCCAAGCGTTCAGAAAAAATTACGTGGTCGATGATTTCGAGTCTCAAAGAGGCCTCTGATGCGATCAAAATACACGTTTTGGAGATACCTCAATCAGAATGGAATAAGTACTATTAAAATTGGTTTAAACGTATACAAAAGTTCATCGATCATCATGGTGAATATTTACAAAAGTAATAAAATTATATTATATGA
The DNA here is from genome assembly GCA_005406025.1 of Eumeta japonica. Taxonomy (NCBI): domain Eukaryota; kingdom Metazoa; phylum Arthropoda; class Insecta; order Lepidoptera; family Psychidae; genus Eumeta; species Eumeta japonica. The sequence continues at coordinate 15,514 of BGZK01001586.1, forward strand.
TAGATGTTTGTTTCTTTTTCATATTCCGGACACATAAATAGCAGCCCTTGTATTGTTATTATTTATCAGTGTAAGTTTCATTATAAATAGTACTTTTTTTAATTTAAAAAGTACTATTGATAATGAAACTTACACTTTATAATTGTACAAAGCATCATCTGTTAAATTTTATTTTCACACCTCCTCGGGAAATATTTGTTTTCTCTAATTCCTTAACTTTCACGGTGGTTTTTAATTATTATTACGGATACTTATTATTATTTTTTGTATTTGTAAAATTTGGCTACTGCAATAACTTTAAATTATTTCAAGTCTAAAATCTAGTAAATATTATTTTGTGATATGAAAATCTAATACCTATGAAAATGAATATAGAAATGTTCGAGAAAAATAGTGATAAACATTAATTCAATACAAGAAATAAAAATAAACCGTGTTAACATGTCAGTCGACTTTCTTTAAGGGGTTTTGTTCAGTTAGGTCTCTCAAAATTTATAAAATCTGCTCTTAAACAAATTTAAAATCATTACTAAGTAGATGTTTGTTAAAAAGAGTATAATACAATATGTGAATATTTAGACGACAAATATTCATGGATATTACCAGCACGACTTTTATCGGGTTTCTTTGTTTATTTAATAGATTTATATATGTTTTATTGTATATGATGGTATAATTAAATTTGAAAAGAGCTACCTTCAAGTTTCTTTTTCGTTTTTCTTGAGGGAAATCTGCCTTCCGAACGAGTGATAAAGTGGCTAAGTAGTAATATATAAATTTTTAAAGTATTATGATGAATTTCAAGTGTTGTTCTTGACCTACGAAATAAAGATATATTATAATTTTAATTTGAATAGAATAAAGCAAGATATATATGACCGCATACTCCTATAAAAATGATGCAGTTTTAATAAATGTTTAAAAAATGCCCACAAACGAAATAAGTAAATATCATTTTATTATATTGCAGTACTTCTGTGCCTTTAGCATAAAAGTCGTGTTCGATGGCATCCGGGTCGTTGTTGCTGATATTTAAACGCTGACAGGAGGTTGCTCGACTACAACAATTGGCTGAACGATGCTCAAGCGCGGCACTCATGATCCAGCGAGTCCTGTTATACACATATTTTTTAATTTTGAAAATTTAAACAACTTTCAACAGAAAAATAGTCACCATGTAATATTCTAAGAAGGTATGTCCGAATTCCGACTTAAAGAGTAATAAATATTGTGAAGACTAATCACAAATTGACCGCGATCAAACGTAATTCAGACTTGCGAAGTTTCAAAATTGAATCTAAAAAAAACTTCTGATTTTATAACCGATTTATCTGGCCAATTGGAAAAGGTGTCCGGCCGTTCGATGTATTTACCAAGGATGCGCGTGAGTTGCGCTCGTGATCAGTTACATTGTTGATTTGATGTTTCAATGTTATTGTAAAATAAAATAGAAATACTTCCATTTTAGACAGATATCATTTTTATTAAAACATCATTGAACAAATTAGCGTCGAAACCTTAACAAAATTTAATTTTTCTTAATTGTTCTTTTCTTGTGGCACTGCATTGAGGTACTAACAATATGTGTATCAACTTAAAAAATATACAATTAGTAGAAAACAATCGAATCTCTATACGTATATGAAAATTGAAGGGATAGGATATAAATTCTGAGCCGATTTGTTTCTTGAATTCGAAATGAATATTAAAAAAAGCAGTCTGAAATGGGATTAGGGACCGAGGGTTTTCAAAAAGTATATCAAATGTAAGTTAAGTCAACTCGTTAACAGTTTACGAAGGGAGCCAAAGTGGAATAAAAAAAACGGACAGGTGCGAATAGGCGCCTGAGAGTTTCGTACAAACTTAACTATTTGTGGAGATATTTCTTCCACCAATATCTCGATGATCTTTGTCTGTTTGGGATACCGACATTGGCGAGGTACTAGTACCGGAAATCCTGAGAAACCTTTGGTTTTTATTAAAACGAAAATGTTGCATTCTCTTAAAATCTATTGGAATTTTTAAAAATCCAAAGTTTTGTTAGCGCCAAGGTAAGAAATGTTCTCTCATACATTGCTCTACTTCACGATTTATACTTCAATTAGAAGTATAAATTTGTAATCACAAAAAATATTTTATTATATGACATAACTACAAATTATAGATTTTCAGATTTTTTTACTTGATCTGTGAGATCTTTTTTTTGCTAATTTTTTATCACTTTAGATCAAATCAATAGGAAGTACCCTATAGGTTTTGATGCTCTTACGAGATTCACCGGAATAAATGGCCGTGTTTTGGCCATATTTTTTGATTACGTTGACTTAGAAACTTTATTTTTTATAGCTCAAGAGATCAAAGTTGAAATGAACATCAAGTATTTAATGTTAATTTCAACTTGACACTTCTACTCGTTTCGTCGAGAAAAAGAGGTTTGATTGACCGACTAACAGGAAAGTGATCCTATAAGGGTTTTATTTTATCTTAACGTACGGAACTCTAACAATTAATATTTTGTAAGAAAACTGTATATATTGTGTTCCATTTTACATTTACTTTAAGACATATTTAGATTTAAAATAAAATATTTGAGTTCCAAGCTTTTCAATATCCTTCCAGAACATTGTTAATTAACTGGCACGTTTGTGCACATTTTTATATGTACATCAAAAACTAAAACAATAAAAAATTACGAAGAAATTTAATAACTAATGTATGCTCTTTCAAATGATACCTTGAACGGCGTATTACAGAATTGAATTTTTAAAATGATCTTGATATAAAAAAAAACAAATTCCGCTCTATAATTTAGGTAAAGAATTTGATTTCACCAATTCCCTTTTTATTTCACGACGAGACATGACTTTTACGACTTATACTTTAAATAATTAGTGAGAATGTACGTTTCTTGAATAATAAATACTAATTAGGTATGCACTCAAAATAGTTTAAAGTCTGAATTTATTCAATTTATGGAATACAACACAATAGCAATTGCAATGTAACGACTTAAGTCGACCGATTTGATTACTACATATTAATTGTCATAAAGGCATAAGTTAATACCTGATGGTATGTGGGTTCGTCTTTTTATATTATAAAAACATATTTATAAAATCAATTAATAATTGAAATAACTCGGAGATCACGTCGGTTTGTATTTTATTAGAATTTAAATCTGCCAGTAACGTAAAGAGATAACTTTTAATTTCGTATTCCTTGAATAACCAATGACGTTCATAAGGAAAATCATCGTTAAATTAATAAATATCCAAAGCAGACACATAAATAACAAAATAACGAAAACGATTGCAAGTTTTTTTATGACATAACAAATACTTGTTATGTTATAAAAAAAGTTAGTCGCTTTTATTGTCCGTTCAAAACGGAAACGAGAAATCATGAAAATAAAACACAGAGAACTCCAGTAATTTGTTTTTAATCGTAACACCTGACGCCTTTGAAACACCACGAATTCGCTATTAAAGTAGTCGAATTTATCATTTCGACCGTGACATATATGCACATGCGGCCTTTCTAAATTGAGTTTTGATTTTAAAACCAAATAATAAAATAAAATAAAGCCAATTAGTACAAAAATAATGGGCGGTGATTAGAGACGGCAGGCTCATGACTGGAATTACGCATGTAAAAAAAAATTTTAACCTACTGTATTTGCCGTTATAGTAATTTTCTTTTCCCTTAGTGTGTCCATTTTTTTAAGTTTAGATTAGTATTGTCTTTGATTTTTTCCTGTATTTTGTATGTAATTAATCGGTCGTATCTTCGTAATAGATAAATATTACTATACTAAAAAGTTATAATTTAAATATACGAATAGGGGACAGTTAGTGAGCTCTTAGGCGATATTTGTAGTAAAGGTTGAGTAATGAAGCAAGTTATAGTGTGCCTATTGTAAGTAATCGTGAATTAGAGTTTGATCAACTTGCAAAGTTTTAAAAGTTTGGGTTTTATTGTAAGCACCACTTAAAATTATGAAGTATTGACCTTTGATTTACAAGATTTTTTAAATATTTTATGCTATCAGATAATGTTTTAAAGTTTTATCGCCACATGAAAACTTACATTAAGTATAAAAATATATGTAAAATCGCTCACAATATCAAGTTTATCGTTATATAACTTGTCCGGTCAAAGAAAGCTCAATGATCGTTAACACGGGTCAATGACCCGGATCCTTTCGGTTGTCTATAACTTAATACTATCAGAAGATCGCTACAGATGAGTTTCAAGACGAACAAACAGACGACAATGAAACATGCCATAGATACGATTGTATTAATTATTGTCAAAAATTGCGGATCATTACGTTTTATTTATGATTTTTAAAATTAAAATTCGTATTGCAACATCAGTGTTTCATAATATTATTTTATTTCGTGTACACATTGCATTCAATTTTTTTTGCATTCAATTTTTTTTTGGGATCATATGCATGTCAGTAAATGACATTGGGATAGTCAGTATTGTATTAATACTACGATATATACCATAATGCGGGATCAAACACGACCTGACCGATATATACAGCAACTGAAAATATGAAACAAAGGCAGCCGCAAAAGCTACTAGTCGGATTGGAATTGGGATTTACTTTTTAATAATTATTTATTTATTACGTGAGCTGTATTTATTGAATGCTCCATTTTTTTAATAAAAGCACTGACATTCAATTTTAAAGCTGGAATACTAAAATTATGATATCATATTATTTATTATTATTACACTAGTTGTTTTCCGACTCCGCTTGGGTGAGATCCGAATTTCCACCCAAAAGCAGGTTTGCATATTTCTGGGATAAATCATAGCCTATATCCAGTCCTAGGGTTTAAACTGTCTCCGTATCGAATTTCATAAAAATCGGTTGATTTGTATAGCCAGCCATAGAACGCATCAAATAGACAGAGTTAATTTTTTATTGATGAATTTATAATATTAATGTAAATAAGAGCATCGTGTAATTGAAGTGAGTAATGGATTATACATTCGTGACTGATAAACATGATATAACGTAAATTTGTGTTCAGTGCCTCATTATAAGTGGCCCTATTTATCTTCATTTAATTCAACCTTCACGCACATATCTCTTTCGCATTACTGACTTTAATCAATTTTTCCTAATTTCTTCTTAATTTTTACAATTATCGAGTTTTAATAAAAACAATAGATAATGAGGTCTAAAAAAACAATGGATCGTTAAATCACACTACCACGTGGTAGTCTGATGAATGGCTTACAAAAAGTCATATAATTCCAAGGATGAAGACATCCTTCAAGTTATATTGTAAATTGGGGATGTAACTATTGGTCAATATTTGTATAACAAAATGGTTAACATCAATATCAATATATCTCAAAATCACGAACAAATAACGTACTAATGTGTACAATAGTGAATAGGCCTTCAAATAATATATTCAAACTGATTAGAAACCCGCGTTATCAGAATTATACATAACTAGACGTTAACCGCCTGCTTCGATGGACTTTAAATAAAATTTAGCAGTGATTGTTTTTTTATGGTCTGAATATGCCCGCAATTTTGCTCAAACACATCCCACACGTGTGGATGTGGGCTCACACACCACATACCAACACTTCTCTTCATACACCCCCACACATCCCCCCCAGCCCTCATGTCAGTCCCCCGCCAACACTCACGCGTAACTAAATAGAAACAAATGAATACAAAACGACGTTTAATTTTTTTTATGGTTAATATATGGTATATTAAAATCACAAGCAACCTATCATTTGTGCAATCACGTGTTCTTATACTCTGTATCAATTTTCATCAAGATCGATCAAAATGTTCTCAAGTTAGAAAAGGTTGTAATATTTTTTTTGTATAAAAAGGGAAATGAAGAATAATATAATAAAGAAACTATAATTAAACTATGAAAATATTTGGTTGACCAGGGGAGTTCAATGGCTATACACATTGTTCAAAAGGTTAATCTATGGTCATGCCGTACCGAACTCGTGCTACATCAAATGCCAAGGGCCTCGTGAATGTCGCGTCATAGACCTATGAATGTTGGGCGACCGGCAAAGGACACTTGTCACGTTATTCAACGGGTATTACCATTCTGGATAAAATTCTCAATGAGTAGAGGAAGTTTGCAATTCGTTCACAAACAAACGCTTCAGTCACGAAGACTAGGACGTCTAGGTTTACAGTTGTTTTGGCCTTTCATTAGATTTGTTACACGCTCAACAATACCGACACTGTAAGCGAAACGCGTTACGGGTAATGTTGTGTGGATATTAGAAATGCTTTGAACTTTCTACCATTCGCTGAGACATTCTCTATCATAAATAAAATAACACTGAAGACTCAGTAAACGGTTAAAACGTTTGGAATCGGTAACCAGGATGAATACATATTTAAATATGACGAATTCATTACGGTACGTAAAAAAATAAGTTTGATCGTTTTCCTATTAAAATTTGTCAGAAGATCTCTTTAAGAACTTCAAAACAGGCTTCAATTAGTCAGCGATTCCCAGTATTTATTACGCCAAAACAACCTGTAATATCTAATTTAGGAACAACCAAAATTTATTTTTAAGCCTATCAACGTACAACTTTGAGAGGTCATATCTATTTTATTATGTGTTTCGTAGTTTTTCCACTGGCAGAACATCATTAAAGTTTAGAGGAGCTATTTAAAAAAAAAAACAGTAGTTTGACCGGCGGCTTCGAACCCGAGCGCCCAGTCTACACGGCGCGTGACACGAGTTCCGGCAAACGACAACCGGACGGTTTAGATCGACGCGTCTTACGTAATAGAGTTATGCACTATAAAAACACGGAGAACATATCGCGTGCGGAGATTTAAAAAAAAAAAAATAGGGTGGGGTAGCGGAATCACCTCCGAGTCCGTTCCCGTTGAGCCATCGCTCGTAAAAAACGCGTCTACGAATATCGAAGTCTGTATAATTCCGGCAAGTAGCTCTTATCGCATTTTATAATAAGAGATTTTCCATTTTCAAGAAAAGTCTGAAAGCGATTGTATTATCTTACGCTGTCAAGTGAAATACGAAATCGGCAGTGGGAATTTTGGGTTCGGTAGAGTTAAACCCTTTGTAAGTGTCATGAAAATAAATGTAAAGAGTATGTAATTTGACACTTTCTTTTGCGTGTAAAATGTATTTTCGGTGTGAAAACAAATATCCATTTTTCCTACTCAATTTGTGAGTAACTAAAAAAGTGAAGGTAAAAGAAGAGTGGAATGGACCGTGCGCTCATGTAGAACCTTTCTAACCCAATCAAAATAAATCCTTTCTAATTGGGGAAATTTTCTTAGAACAAATCACCTGATGAAATATTCATATGGTTGTTATAAATAAGGATATTAAATTGAAATAAATAATTTACTACAGATTTTCTATTACGTTAGCACTATTTATTTGCTTAAATTTACATCTGTTTGCCCATTTTAACAAATTAAAATTTTTTTATCGATAATACTATAATTGATTTTCAAGTAAGTTATCCTTAAATAGAAGCATTTGTGTTATAGATGGTTAAAAAACAAGTCAAAAAAACGAAAAATAGTGTAATTTTTGCTTAAATTGGGATATTGCGTATGTAATCGTGTTTCAGAGAGTAATACATTGTATTTTTTTTATAATTTGACTTATACAGACAAAATAGATTACACGCAATTAACATTGTTCTAAATTTTATTAAAATGCAAATACGAATATTTTAAGATTTAACCTTAGTGACAAGTCTTTGACATCAAACGCCATGAATTATAATCTTGCTCGAGTGCGCCCGCTCCTCAATTTGCGGCCAGCGGTTAAATTTCATGTTTAAATTACATAAATGACTATGCATTTCCGTTTGATTGATATAACCAGTAGTGAAAAGTAACATGAAATGTCACTTGTTTTGGATTATGTAAGAGTTAGTTTTATTTAATTTATTATCTAATTTATTATTTAATTTATTATTTAATTTATTGTTTAATTTACTATTTAATTTATTATTTAATTTACTATTTAATTTATAATTCAATTTGTTGTTTAACTTATCAATTAATTTATTATAAATTTATTATTAAGTTTATGTTTAATTGACGTATGTAAATTTAAATATAAAAAGTCGCCTCGAAAGTATTCGTAGATGACACTTAAAATTTTTAGAACTGGCCACTTGGGAATTAGGAAATAAAAAAGCATATTTAAATTTAAAAAATGGAACTCATTGTGATACTTATTAAGTATATTGCATTCATTTATCATATTTTTCAAAAATTGGCTGCAAAAAGCATATTATTTGTCTAACGTCAAAACGTATTTAACGCGAGAAAATTTTGGTACCATAATCTTTGATGTTGTACTATGTGATTTTTATTTATTTATAAAATAAAAGAAAAACTTCAAGGAAAGTGATTTACGGACGCCGAGGAAGCAGTGGCTGCATACGGAAAGTCCGTCGAAGCGACTCCTAAGTGCGAGTGGGTAAAGTGTTTCTCCCAACGATTCCATCGGATGCAGCGATGTATTTATTTCAACGGACACTATTTTGAAAAATTATAAAACCTATCCTAGTTTGTTCATTGTTTGATTTTATAAGGTCTTCCAGATTGACCCACGTATTAAAGGTTATAGAATAAGAAAAAGGTTTGTTTCAAGAATTTCAAAATTTCATTGTTCTTAGCAAAAGCAACAATTTGGTTGGAAAACACAAAAAATATAGTATTACAGTAATTACTTATAAATTATAGGAATCTATAAATATATAATGAAAATAGGTTGTCTTTGTTCGCCAATCACGTAAAAACTACTAAACGTATAGACATGGGACTGGGACCATTCGATGCGGAATGATTTGTAGATGGTTCTAGGCTACTCATTTTTCGGATTTCGTAAATCCTTCGCCATTTTATTTATAAATAAAAATTACCCAGCGAAGCGAAAGGGTCAGCTACTTAATTGTAAAAAGGACACCAAAGTTTTGCAAGATTGTCAACTACCATTATTGAAATTAAATTTTTTAATTTTTAATTACTATATTGCCACTGGACTGATCTAATGATGGAGCTAGAAAGTAGGCTGCGGAACTTTATAACGGCATAACCTATCTTAGCCTTGTTTGAGCTTATTGGAATTGTTGTTTTGAGATGTACTGTAGCCATGAATGACTTTAGAGTCTGATGATGCAGCCAGTAGGTAGATACTAAGACTCCATGTTAATAAAATAATATGCCTGACCTATCCTAACCGTACTAGGGCTATTTGGAATTGTCTTAAGATGCAATTTGGCAATGACTGGCTTTCAGGGTCTAGTGATGGAACAACAAGATTGGCATTGATATTCCATATTAGAACAACGTGTTCTAGCCATGCTTGAGCTTGTTGGAATAAGTTTAAGTTTGTTGTGAATGGTTTGCAGAGTCTGATGACAGGTCCAGAATGAAATCATAGGAATTCCATAAAACAACGTATTCTAGTCATATTTAAGCTTACTGGAATTTTTATAATACCTTTGTCAATAGCTTCATTTTTTATTTGACCTATTAATCATGAATCTTAAAGTTAGATTCACGTGTTCCCACTCAATACAAGGTGAAGAACGTACTGAGGATTAAACGATGAAAATTATATAAATTTTGGTCTAAGTTAAAAAAGTATGCTCTTATATTCTTGATAGATATGAACGTAGATACTGCACTATAAAAGATAAAAAAAATTATCAGACCTGTTCTCTCTGTCTACCTCAAAAAAGTCTGAGTGTAAACCATGTTTGTAATAAACTATAATATTTAAGTGCAAAAGTGTGGAGTTCTTAAGAAATATAAAATTTTTATTAACTTACTTTGAGGAAAAACCGGTGTTCATTTTTTTATTGCAGTATCTACATATTTTAATGGGGTGTTGTCCTATTTTTTTTTTTGTTTAATTATTAATCAGAGTGTCAGTCATTCTGAAACATGCCATGCTCAATACAAAAAACATTCTATTCAAAATTTAAATAATGTCCAAATAAGTAATGATTTATACCACGAAAAAAATATTATATATGGAGTAAAAACTTGTTATTGACACGGCTGCCAGCGAAACAGGTGCGAGCCACACGCCCATGAGTCTGTGTCATTATGCGATTTTACAACTTATGTCTGAATTGAAGAATCAGTCAAGTACCCACTTCTTTACCGATTTAATAAGACAAAATATACTGTGATGTAATCTACACGGTGGAAAATGTTCACAAGTTTTGAAGAAGATGTCAGATTCCCAATGCTCACTGGACCGAGGGACTATATGTTATACGACTTAGTACCGGCACATGACCTGTAAGAAGTAATAGTCATATGGTTAGTACGGCCTAAAAATAAAATGAAAAGAGTATTAATAATTGTGGTATTCGTATGGTTCATTAATGGAAAAAAACTTGTTATGATATTGTCGAAAAAAATATTTTAAAATGTTTTTTCCACGAATTATAGTGGAGTTTTTAAAAATGTTAACAAACAAACAAAACCATAAATCTTGTGTTATGATTTCAAAAAGATATATAAAGAAATTATAATGAGGAAGGTACATTATAGCGTGAGCATTCAAATAAATCCACGTTTTTATTACTGTTAAAAAAAGTTTTAAATATACAATAGGAAGTTACATACAATAAAAACTAATTTATGGGGAAAAAAAATCCATAGATATATTTGTGTGCATTTTCAAAGTTGCTGTTCTCGAAAATAGCGAGAAGTTATATGTTTGGGCTTCAGAGCGAACCGTTTTCTGGTATTATACAGTCATGAAAGTTGGTATATATATGTAATGTTTTCATGGCGAAAATACAGTTTTCACATAATACGAAGAAATTTTTTACATAATACCTTTTAGCATTTGCTCCCGACTTCATCCGTGTTTTATACTACTGAACCGAACTACTAAACCAATTCTAATAATTTTTTGACTAACAGAACGATATACTACCCCCTGAGTAATAATATAGTCTATATTTTAATCTGACACAATATTTGCTTCGGCTTGTTGCGGCTCGGAACCGTGACCGTTAACAGGAGCTATCAGAATTGAAAGCAAGAAGGGGTCGTTATCGAGTGTGTGACCGAATTAGTGTCAATATTGTGACCGAAATCGAAATCAGGAACAGTATCAGGATTGAAAGCGAGAACAAGATTAGAATTGACAGCAAGATCCTAAAATATAAAAGATGAAGGAACATATTTTATATCTACGCAAGCGAAGCCACTAGCTAAATAAGAGAAAAGCTAGAGTATTTATAAAGAAAATAATAAAAAAAAAAAAGTTATTGGAATACTTTTTTTGTGATAAAAATATCCAATATTTAATACAGAAATTATATATAAGCTAGTTATGGTTTTACTGTGTGTTTAAAATAATGAAGATACCGACACCGCTTGAATTATTTAAATAGTTAAGGTCATATTATCCTCTTCAAAAACCTTGGCACGTATATTTATAGACCTAAAAGTTTAAATGGTATATCATCGAAGCATTTAAAAAAAAAGAAAGCTTATAAGTTAAACTACGAGTTCTTGAGAATATTGCAATATCTAGGCATAACAACAAATAGGTACTTCACTATCTCAGCAACGATTTGACCTCAGTACAAAATTACTATAGTTTTGCATAAACAGATTGGGCAGGAGAAAGTGGGCACACTTCCGCGAGTTTGTGTTGTAAGCGACGATTGAAGTAAGCGGCGGGGGGGAGGAGAAGGGGCGCTGTCACGTGGGGGCTCCCCTCCCGCCCCGCGCGCCGCGCATGCGCCGCTGTCATGTGACCGGGCCGAAGTTTTAAATGCACACCGTTGTAACTTGCATAAGGTTTTATTATTTACGTAAATATTTCGAAGTTTGACATCATGCGGTTCGAGTTTCGTAACCATAGAGGAAAATGATGCTTATGACTTATACTTGATACACTGTACTAGTCATTTTTTTTATTTAATATTGTATTGATTATATTAATTAATAATCACTGAATATGAAAATGTGCTTGTTTGTGATTCAGTTCTATTTAAAGGTGGAAATAACTAGAAAATAATATATGAACCGAGGGTATTTGTATTTTGTGAGTAAATACATTTAAAGTAAATACGTAAATAAAATCTCATTGAAATTAATTATTGTAATTTGATGGTTTCAATATCACTAAAAGTTGACACTCTTAAGAAATACGAAAAGAAAACAATGTTACAAAAAAAAACAAATAAAAATAAATAGGTTACACAAGCAGCAAACAAAATTTTTGTAGCTATGTTCGATAATAGATAAGGTTCAAGTGTGTTAAGTTATAAAATTTTAAAGCGAAAAATGATGCTCGCTGCGGCCGTTCTGTTACAGATAAAAACACCGTGGTCCAAGAAAAAAACGGAACAAGGGTATAATAGTACTTATGACATTGCTGAAGAAATGAATATTAATCACAAAATAATGTTATGCGTTTTTAAAAGAGTTAGGACATACGAAAAAGCTTATGTTTGATGCTACATGACCTTACAAAAAATAACCTCGTAGACAGGGTTTCTATTTCATTCTATAGAACATGCGAAAGAAACTGTGGTGTAAGCATAAATGAGTTCACAGACTGTGGGATACTCGGTTTGACGGTGTGAGTATGATGGGACCAGAAAAATATTGTTCATTATTGGTTGGTGCCGTAAACGAAAACTATTGATTATGATCCCTACTTTGAGTGATTAATGAGGTTAAGGTCAGATATTGGGACGAAACCGTATACATTGATGAATAGAAAGAGTGAGTTTTTTCATTATAATAATGCCATTCCACACACATCTTAAACCACTAAGAACCTAATAGCACCTAATATTCACATTTTTTTCTATTTCTTTGCACATAGTTGTTTTATTACAACAAAAACTTGTTTACCAAGACAACAATTCCTAGAGTTTTCATTGCCTTCATCTGCTTACGTAACTAACAAATACTAATTAATTTTATCTTTAAATAACACGTAGTAAGTATTTTAAATGTATTCAAACGTGCCTTTAATTTATTTCGTTTGATGTGGTAAGTACGTGATAATGACGTGTTCCAAAGAGATAGGAGATGCATTAAAATCTTTTGAATGTCAACATTCGTAAAAAAATTGTTGAAAATTTTGAAGACATGTGCAAGACATAAGTGTATGAAAAAGCACCATAAAAAATAAATACACAGTATGCCCATTATCATTGAAATTAATACTACGTTGTGCTGTTATACTTAGATAAATATAAAAATACAACATAACAAATGTATACTAAAGTAAAACAGACAATCTGACAACCCTTTAACAAGTTGTAGCATTTTTCCTTTCCATCTTGTAATTTCGTAACTACCGTATTTACCCACAGTACTACGTAACAATAACTAATTAAAGTTAAACAAGTTCAAACATTTGTACAATTTGGATAAAAAAGAACAAAACCTAGAGTTCAACGAAGATTATTGATGTGCAAATATAATTGTGCTAATATTCTGAACTTTATTAGGAGTCGGAAAAATCGATAAATGATTATTCCAGGTTATTCCATCTATGACATTCTCATTCGTTATACCTGGTCACCCAGTCGGGTACGGTCTATGTCCTATGTTCTAACCCTTAGACCTTTAACCCGTTAGATGCCCTTTACCACTATAAGGATTCCTGCTGGTTTGGCGAGTTCGTCGTTTCTGACGAAATAACCAGATAAGTTATTCCGATGACAGCGTTCGCAGTGACAGAGGGAAGGTCCAAGTTTTAAATATTTATTTAAGTAAAACTCGTTAGGTGCAACCTTAGAGTAAGTAACTTAAATCCTTTTGTAAGAAAGGAAATACTGTTCAGTAAAATCTACAGCCCGTTTTAGTTTCCACATTTATAATTTTAATTCCGTATTTGCCGCTAAATCAGAAATATTTAAAGTGGCCAGTATTCTTAACGGAAACTTCTTTATATTGACCGCTAATTTGTTTATTTATATTAGGATTTTTTTTTATATTTTGGATATATAAAATATTATATTTCTTAATTAATAATGTAAACTAACGACTAAAAATGAAATCGAAATTGAAATCCTTTTAAAAAGAATACATTATAAGCAATCGAAAACTCTATACAATTCCTTTCCTGCAAAACGGAGTTTAGCATTATTCTACATGACGCTAGTAATCAATGACGTCAATCGATACTAGTTACTTCTTTGTTTAGTATCAGTTTTAAAAAGATATTACTCAGGTATTTTTATAGCTATAAATAAATAGTTTCGCTACACTCGTACTCAAATAAAGAGTAATGTGAAAAAATATAGTGTTTTACCCTATTATTTTACTAGCTAATTGTGCCTGCGACTCACCCGACTGAATAGAGAATGTCCTTAATTTTTTATACTGACCGATCATTCTTTCAATTACGATGCCGATCCCGGGTTTATACTATTAAATTCTGAGACGAATTATCGATATTTAGTTTAGTCGTCCTATTTACCATAGGCTAAATAAAAAGTTTTACTTCGATCCAGTGTATAAAACTTATAAGCACTCGTAATTTCTCAATAATGTCCTTTTTTCAAACTTAAGTTCGTTGAAAAAAATGAGCTAGCGCAGACACTTATGATAAAATATTTTGCTGCTAGCCCTTCGGCTATAGTTTCCGGCTTCAACCTTTAATTAAACGATACTGACATATTTTAGTAGCGTACCATCCACAATCGCATCGCCGGAGACGTATCGTCGTACTGAACTGCGTTTGTAATGTTTGTTATTAAGATTTTTCTAAATAGAAATCCTAATGAACCAGCAACTAAAATAGTTGCTATCATTTACATTTATCTCTAATTTAGTAGTAATTTACAAGCAATTATTTTTTATATATTTAAATTAATTATTTATTTTTAATGACATATTTGTAATGTTTAAGGTAATTAAATTAAATCACAATAATTCGAAAATCATATATTTTATGGAAATAATTTTTGGTAAATTATAAATTTTTATATATGAATTTTATTAACGTATCTAATGAGAATAAAATGAATAATATTCTGGTAGTTTAATCAGACTATTGCTGGTGCATACACTACCATAATCATTTTATTTCACATTGAGAGTCTCGAATCTTCCATACTGGATTGTTATGGATTGGGGGTTGCGTCAATGCCAAACCTATCTTAATTATTAGAAAAATTTTATTTATTTATTTAATTCCCAGAAAATAGTTAAATACACATTGATAAGTATATTTAAATCCTATAGAGGAAACATGATGTTCCCTGTGCATAGGTTCGGGAGAAATGAATAGGCATATATGATTCATTTGTCATATATGCCTATTTAACAAAAACAACTTAATACATATATAACTTAATTACTAATCTCAGCTATTTTAAAGTGAAAAAATAACAATAATAAGTAAGTGCTCAAAAGTATAAAGTTCCATGTGAGATGTTATACTCGACTTTAAAAGCAAAGACGAGAAATGGGATATGACCTTTATAGAGATAATAATTGCTTTGAGTGAGCATTAACCATTTTTAATATTATATTTAATTGATTTAGTTAACATAGGTGTATTCTTAAATTCATTTGGTAACATATTAAAGTATTTGATAGCTGTATATAAAGGACTACTTTGGTACTTGGTCTTGGTAATTTTAGTTCCCTGTATATATTTGTGTCTGGATCTACCATCGTAGTTATTATATTTATGTGCGCAAGTTTTAAAGTATTTGATCAGACTACAATAGACAAATTGTTGCTTGATGTTACATATATGATTGTTTTCTATTTTAATTTTTTTAATTCTTTTTGGATTGTAAATAATGCCTTAATAGACTTTTATACGCACCACCCCATGCTATTACCGTAGTTAATAATGCTTTCGAATAATGAATGATATAGCATTTTAGTATTCTTCGTTCCATAAAAAGACTTAGTTTGTACACGAGGAATTGGAAATACTTGACTTTTTAACTATCTCATTTACATGTACATCCCACTTTAAACAGCCATCAATATAGATACCTAGATATTTACAGTAATCAACTCTTTTTATTATTACATTATTAATACTAATTTCAGTCCTTGGTATAGAATCACTATAACATGAAAAAGTTAGATAGACAGTTTTCTCTACGTTCAACGTCAATTGATTATTTTTTAACCAATTATAGACAATTTTTAGAACTTTATTCATGTCACTTTGCACATCTTCCCAATTATCTGCTGTACACCTGATTGCAGTATCATCAGCATATGATGACAAGTGATTTTTGTCTACAATGCTAAAAATATCATTAATGTATAATAAAAATAATAGGGGTCCAAGTATGGTTCCTTGAGGGACTCCAATTCTAACATTTTCAGGTTTACTGTTTACTCCTTTATATCTTACAGTTTGAACTCTGTTATCCAGGTAATCTTTAATTAAATTATTAGCAACACCTCTTATACCATATCTCTCCAATTTGTTCAGCAATATGACATGATTAACAGTGTCGAAAGCCTTAGCTAGATCCAGAAAAGTAACAATTGTTCGTTTATCAGAGTTTAAGTTATCATATATATACTGAACAAGATCAGCATGGGCATCACTTGTGCTTTTATTTTTTAAGAAACCAAATTGCCTCTCGGATATTATGTTGCATTCAGTTGTAAAATCAGTTAAACGAACATGTACTAGCTTCTCTAGTACTTTAGCTATGTTTGAAATCAGTGATATAGGACGATAGTTACTTGGCTCATAGTGACTTCCATTTTTGAATATGGGTACAATAACTGCGGATTTTAGGGCACTAGGCCAGGTTCCTTCATTCAAACAAATATTAAATATATGCTCAAGTGGCTTGCTAATATATTGAGCCAATGTTTTTAAAACTTTACTGTTAATACTATCCGGGCCACCTGCCTTGTCTTTTAAGTTTTTAATAATCTTAAAAATTTCATCAGAATCAGTAGGTCGTAAAAATATTGATTTACAATTATTTTCGACTATATCAGACGCCTTATCTTCACACATTTCATCAGAATTGATTCTTTTAGCCAGACTTAGACCTATGTTGCTGAAAAAGTCAACAAAAACATCAGCCACATCTTTGGCATCCATTACCTCCTTATCTTTATAGATTAGTTTTTTTATTTCGTTATCTACTTTGCTAGTTCTGCCTAATTTATTATTTATGTATTGCCATAGTTTTCTACTGTCACTGCTGTTTTTGTTAACCTGTTCCGCTTCATAGTTTCTTTTAGCCCTAGTAATTACACAATTTAATATATTACAATATGATTTATAATTGTCTTTGAGTTCAGTATTACTTTTATCTATTCTCCATAAGTTATATAACAATTCCTTAGTTTTACAGGATTTAACAATACCCACAGTAATCCAGTTTTTTCTAGGTTTATTTTTATTTTTAGAATTATTCGCTTTAACTTTCATTGTTGCCTCTTTAGTTAGTGTTTTGATGTCATTAATTAACATATCTATTGCTATATTCGGGTCTTGTATTTCAAATATGTATAAAAGATCAGTTTGACTACAGAGCGTTTTTAATTTTTTATAATTAATACGACATCTAATTTTTATTTGTCTTCGTCTATAATACTTTCTAGCATTCCGTTTATATTTTTCATATGACTTAATATTTTTTTAGATTTATTAATGAACAAATTGTTCAATTAAGTTTCGGTAACTTTATAAAATATTCGGGAAGTTTAATTCTATCAAGTTTGAACTACTTTTCATTACATCAATTTGTAGACCTCAAATCCCCTAAACAAACTTCTACTAGCAAAATTTTGATTATCTGGCCCGATTTAGCAATTTTTTGGAGTCAATGTTACTAAAGCTAATAGCTAAAGCCAATATTTTAAATCAGCTAAGAGCTAGAAAAAGGTTGATTTTTTTCAAATATTTGTGTGAATTCTACATTAGACTAATTAAGCTATAAAGTTTCTTGGTGGCTTGACAGAATAATAAAATATTAAAGATAGTATACTACCTTCAATTTTTTCTTGTCCTCGAAGCGTATTAAAGCAGAGCATGCAGGGCTCAATCCGTACGCCTACTGCTGGTTGATTACCTTTGATTATAGGGTCATTAAATTTAACAAATATTATTGGCGGTAACTTTCCTGTTTCCTCTTATTTCTTGCGAAGAACAAGCCGCTCAATACTTTTCTGAGAATGCGCTAGTCTTGCTAAGACCGTTAGGTGTGTGCCTTTTTCTTAGGCACTAGCCAAAAAGTTTTCATTTTGAGAATGGCGACAGCATAGTACAACTGATACAGTTTTAAAGATGTATTAAACTCCGCAGTCATTGTTCAATTATAAGCATAAATTTGAAAGAAATTATTATGCTATTATCATAAAAGACACCAGGATCGCACCGATGTGACTAATTTGTAATTTGTGTCAAATTAACATAAAATTTTTATATATACCTTTATATGGGGAACTCGGAAAATTTTGGGATAACAAAAAATAACAAAAAATATGCCATAGTTTATTAAACTTTATTGCATCAATTCAGAGAAATCGTCACCAGTGTTTATACAAAGCTTCATAAGTCTGATCCAGTATATTTTCATCAAATCACATTATCCAGTCCACATTTGACAGCTCTCTAATCATCTTCCCAAATGCAGTCTGCGTATATCTAACTGTTTTTTTCTTGAGTCGATTCTATACTCTGGGAAAAAGTCACGCGTTGTCAAATCGGGATGTTCACAGAAATGACTTCTGATTTGACTGATGTTTGTGCCGGCATTCTGGTTAGAAAATCTCTTGCTACGAGTACGGATGCGTTGAAGTTGTAAAGCAGTAAACCGCTGAGGCCGGACTTTGGTCGCTTGCTGCTTGCAGCAGTAAAAAATTCTCTCGAATATTCGTTGACTTTCTATTCAGCTTTGATTGTCCTTTGATCTCGTAAGAGTACCAACACCAGATAACTTATGAAAAAAAAAAAATTACATCAAAATTTAACTTAAACTCGCCGTTTCAATTTGGTAGGAGAGCCACACGGGCGAATAATGCTTCGGTTCTGAAGCTAAGAAATCCATGATTTATCGCCCGTAACTATATCGGAAAAGCGCCGAGATGACCCAGTTTTAGATTTTGTTGTAATGTCATGCTACTAGTTCATCTGATCTGCTTCTGAGTTTGTGTTAGATTATGCGGCACCCAGCATGAAACTATCATACTTACACGCGGAGATAAAATTTTAAGCATACTTGTCGATCTAATCTACAGTAGTTGTTGAATCTCTTGGTGTGTATTGTATCTATTTCTTAGATTAAATTTTTTTATTGCCCGTACGTTTTACTTGGTAGCAGCCGTCAAAGGGCAGCACTTTTTTTTCGTTCGACAAAGTTACTCGACCATGCTTAAATTCATTAAGCCATCGTTAAACAGTTGCTTTAGAAGGGCTTATGTCTTAGAATGCCATTCAATTTCTTTAAAATGATTCTTCTGGTTTTAGTCGACATATGAAAACGTATAAAAATTTCTCTTTATAGATCTATTTTTCAATGAGACTGAATGTTTAATTTTGATCTTATAAGAATGTGGAGGAAAATTTGAACTTAGAATATTCATATGTTTTCCCGTAAGCTATCGAATTAATTCAACAAAAAAACCGTCACTATCTTTTTGTTAAAAATTGCAAAATATTTTTTGTGGTCTGGTATTGAGAATGGGTTGTTTATTGACTTTTATTTGAAACTCATAATGCCAGACTTTACTATGTATATGGGTATGAAATTTTTTTTTACTTTTATTTACATTATATAGTCGAGACATCACCATCCAGTTACCATAGACGACCATTGTATCTCTGCATATATAGCAAATTATAACTTATTTCGTATAGTGGATTCGGATAAAATAAGTTATGACAAACAGAGAAGTGATGATCCTTTAATTCGGTGTTCGGTTTTTTCACCAGGTGTACAAAGACTCAATAGCATGTCATTTGTTATTTTCATGAAATTGACCTCTAAATATCGCCTTTTTAGCTGTATTTCTTTTGCTGCCTGCTTCTTTCAAATATTCTGATTTTCTGAAAGCGTTTTTGAAAAAGAGATATCCAGATCTTAAACACGGAAATACATAAAATACTTTTCTATTGTAACAAAAATTTTTGCAGTGCTATTAACGATATATTTAACGAACCGATACCTCAAGCATAGTTATCGATATACTTTTCTGAATTGGAAAATAAATTTAGTTCCAAAAAATAACAGCATGTCAAGAAATTATGTGTAACAAAATGTTTCTTTTTTTTGTTATCTTTATGATGGTGAATCTTAAAAAATCATGTCGCAAGATTTGAATGGAAAAAAATACGTCTCAGTCTTTTGAAAGCTTTCCAGTTTTTTTGGGATAGGTCTATATTAATTACATTAATTTCGCTAATATTTTATACTGTTATCATCGGAAAATTGGTTAGGATGTTTATTTTAAAAATTCTTTAATAATCATACTAGAATCGACGTGCATACGCAAATCATTCACAATCGTATTTAGATTGAATTTTAATATAAAAAATTAAATAACTAAATGAACTTTTTCACATTTGTACCGCAACGACTTTGGAACTTAAACTGAAAATTACGAGCACATTTTACTTCGTGTGCCGTACGTACTTGAAGGCGGGAAACCATTATTTTAAAACTGCGATTTGCCCAATAGAGGTGCTTATTTTAGAGGTACGACCAATTATTTTCGCGTTTAAAGACCATTGGCAATTTGTGGCGATTTAGTAGCGGCGATAAACAGAAGTATAGGTTAGAATAGGGTTATCTTTGCTTTTTTACCTTTATTTACAAAAGGTGAATAAATATTGAATATTATATTGTAAAATGTTAATCAAATAAAAAAAATATAAAGTGACCGTTTGATATAATTAAAAATGTTTATCATAAATAATTTGTTTGAATTTATTGTGCAATTTGACAGTTTAAAAATGAATATCGAAAATATAAAATTTGAAGTGTTGGTGTTCGTAATTTATGTGAAAACAAGTTTCATGAGCTCAGATCAACCTACTTCTAACTTTTACACAATGATTTAATTTAGAATAAACTAATTGAATATTTTCTTTTGTTATTATGAATACATATTCAATATTATAAGGATTGCATATTCAAATTTATGACCAAATAAAATATTGCTTTTTGTTTCAAACGTTTCTGTAGATATGTAAAATCGTAAACTTGTAGCAAATAAAACTTTTCATTGATAGGAAAATACAATTTGTCATATTTAATGGGAAATACCAGTTTTTATTTTATTCCGATAACAATTTCGACACAAACAAAATACCTATCAGAAAAAATGATGCGCGATCATCACAAAAATTAAAAAAAACATATGTATGCATGTTTTGTCCGGTCCGCGGCTCACGCATCGGATACGATTCTTAATCGGCGATTCGCAGAAGCAGAATTACATTCAAAAACATGTCTAACTTAAAACGTAGAGACCGGTCTGCAAG
The DNA here is from genome assembly GCA_005406025.1 of Eumeta japonica. Taxonomy (NCBI): domain Eukaryota; kingdom Metazoa; phylum Arthropoda; class Insecta; order Lepidoptera; family Psychidae; genus Eumeta; species Eumeta japonica. Next base: position 37,011 of record BGZK01001586.1, read on the forward strand.
CCGACACGGGGAAAACGTACTAAGAAACACGAATATCGCGTAACCGGCAACCCTAGCGAGCCGGAGCCCGCGGCCGCGTGTGTCGCGTCCCCAGCCAAAATGTCAAGGTTCGCTTTGTCATAACGAGCTCGTCACATGACGGCGCCCGGTCACATGAGCACATCCTTGATATGGCAAAATGTGTTGTTGCAGCTGACTGACCGCATTCCGATCTACCGGAACCTACGAATCGGCTAATTATTACCCTCCCGTAAAGGATATTGGGTTACCGGTTTTATAGAAAAGTTTTTATAGGTTTGGCCGTGGTTTGGCTTAGGTCCGCCTATTGGACCATATTTAATTGAACAATATTTTATGTCATGTTGTTAAGAGCAATGATTTAGTTTTTAATATGGAAAAGTATTTATTATGCCTTTTGAAACGTTGGTTTTTAAGTTAATTTGACCGAGTACCTTTTATAAGATATTTATACAAAGTACATTTCAAATTTGCGCATTTATTTTCTTGTACATTAAAGCCATTTAATAAAAAAGAATTTCTAAAAAAGTTTCGATGATATCGTACAGTAAATTTAGACAAAAAAATATTTGAAACAAATATATGAAATTGATAATGAATGTCTATGTGTAAAGGAAAAATAGTGATGAATGACGACTGTGCCTATAGTACAACGCACGAAATTCTGCCGCTCCGAATTTCCTATAAATGATACAATGCGTAGATATAATGCTTCCCGACCCTTTCTTCTTCTCCCCGCGTTCCTATTTTACACCGTTGCGAAGCTTTCGTGACTAACTTCACAGCGGCAGATTTTCCTGCGTTGAACTGTATACGACTAAATGTGATAATGGATTTAGCTTTGCTATAGAACCCGAGAGCAATAGTTTCTGAACATTCATAAAAAAAGTTGAAGTGAATATAATGAAAAAAAAGTTTGGACTACTTTTCGACACATTTATATGCTATTATCTAATCTGCTAAATAGACCATTAAAATGATATAAATAAAGTAACTTAAAAATAGCGATGTTTTTTAAAAGAAACATCGAGGACGTGTCCCGGATGAGGAGCTATTTGTATGGCTGCATAAAAAAAGGAAGAGTTACAGTTTGACAGATATTAGTGAAAATTGCATTTCTAAAATAAAAAAAAAAACTTACTCCACAATTGAATTAAAGTAGGTATTAAAGAATGGTTAAGTGTGACATAATAGAAATAGATTTCATATCTGAGTGCACTTCTTAAATTGAAATAATATAAGTCTGTATAAAACATAAGAATAACTAATAGCAGTGCAATATTGGAAAAACATTACGTCCCAGACCTACTTTTTCGCGTCCACAAATGTTGTTATCGTCTCGTTACACCGATAGACAAACAGATTGATGGGCATATTTCAACTGGCGTGTAGATAAGTATACAGAGCGAGTTAAGTTCATACGACACTTTAAAATACAAGACTAACGTGGAATGACAGGGTTTATTGCATGTAAATAAAATAATGTTACAAAAATTACATCTTTGAAATATTTTTGTAAGTGGTAAAATGAAACTTATAAGAAAATCAACGATATGATATTAAATGACATTTAACAATTGTATTAAACATTTTTTTTTAATTCATAAAACATAAGAATACTATGTATTACCTCAGAAGGCAATTTAAAATAATCATAATTTACAAAAACGGATTTGTCACAACACTTTTTTTTTTGCCTGCCATCCGTTGAATAAATCGTGCATTACTAAAGCCATTGTAACTTAAAACTTACTACTGTCTTTGTATTTCTAATGCTCACTTATGTTAGATGTCCACCGCTAGATGGCAGGTTCTAAAAAGTTAACAATACATTTTTCATATAGTATTTCATTACAAAACGTACATCTTTCTCAAATATTAAAGAAAACATAAATATATATATATATATATATATATATATATATATATTACTATTGAAATATCCCTCTCACAGCATTTAAAATCCAAATGGTTCTTAATGTTTAACAAAATGTTTTTCCATTATTCTAGCATGAAAGTTTTGTTTTTATAATCATATCATGAGAATTTGGAACGATTTTCAGACTGTCAGACGCGATTTAAAAAAAATCAGTTTTATGTAGAGCTAATAGTGTGATGAACGGATTGAGGTTCTAATTCAAAGTGCCGTTAGCGCTAACGCAACTGAAACGTGTTATAAATTTATAAAATACGAGAATTTATAACATTTCTTTTGTTTATTTTCTTTATTATTAAATATGGGGTTGTTTTTTCGTTTTTCACTTATTTATCATATAACTTCGCTCTAACAACGCGTTGATGTCTTTGTATAGAGACGTTTGTATACGTATTGTCAATCTTATGTTTGTACATTTTTGTTTGATGTTGAAATATTAGTCATTCTTTATGGCATTCCGTTCGGAGAAATCCTTTCTGAATGTAATCTTCCTTCAGATAAAATTCTGTGCTAAACGATTTACATTTTTTCCTGGTTTCACTTATAGTTTTAGGTAGATATGACAACAGCTAACGCGTTTAACTAGTTTCTATGTGTGGCGCCGTGTAATAATTTTAGAACTTTAAAATGATTTCGATTTATAAAATTTCTAAATATAAATATAATTAAGAAAAACCAATTTAAATGCAAGTTAATGTTGTAAATTATTAGCAAAACGTTATATTAGCGAATAATTGGAAATGATTAGCAAAATGATGAATTTGACAATGCTGTACATTTCTCAGTTTGCATTTAACGTAGAGAGATTCCATAAAAAGATAAACCACAGTCGGTAATGTAGAAAATTCAAAAAAAGATATTTAGAATTATTCGTGAAGCACTATTTTTAGTCAAAGATGTTATTAAGAGCATACATATCACTATTAAGTTCTATTGTAGTTTATTACATTACATATTTTTATTACTTAATATACGGGTAGACAGAGAACAAGAGACAGAATTTTCGTAAGGGAGAGTGGTGATCCTGACCTTTCTCTTGATTCCGATTTCGGTCCCATCCTCATTTCGATATTGCATTGTATTGAATATGCGTTCTGTGAAACATAATGAAATCAGATCATAAAAAATAAGAAAGTTATTACAAGTTTAAGCGCGTGAAGGTTCATACAATTGGTGGTTGTTGTATATTTCAGCTCGCATGTCATCTAATACAAGGTCTAGTTAAAACAGACGTTTTTTTAATATGAATCTATTTAGAATGGGAGTCCACGTCATATTAGTTGCATTGAGTTGTAAAGAAATATAGTTTTATTTATATATTTTCGGTTCCCATCTTGATAGATGAATAACATATATACCAGTTCTTAAGTCTAATCATACAATTTTAAAAAGAAAAGGGTGCGGTAAAACCGGTCTAGTATTTTTGAGTCGGTTTCGAACAAACAAACACACAGACGAAAAGTAAAATCTAAACCCGTCTAGATACTTAATCTCAAACAATTTTTAAAGATGCCTTTAATGTACAGACACAACCTGTTAGGGTTTCATAATAGTTTAGATTATTTTTTTACAAAGAATTGTATACATAAAAAGTAAATAAGATTTTCATGGCGTATAAAACAAAAATATGATACAATTATTGTTTCACAGTACCGACGATCAGTTTGTTTTCATGACTTTTTTATATATTATAAAGTAGATTAATTAAAAAAAATCAAAATTATTTAGAGAAATGAGAAGTGACTTGCTAAAATTGCATAAATAAATTACTAAATAGAGTCTATGTTGATGAAAAGAAAATTATAATGAATTTATAAAAAAAAAAACTTAATAATCGCCCTCTTAAAGTTTTCTACATTTTTATCCAACTTTAATATAGAAAAGAAATAATTTTGAACCTTTGTTATTGTTTCAATTGCAATATGATTTTCATATAAATACATATGAATTAATTGTATATCGAACATTCGACTCTAACAAAAAAAAAGTTTTCTAATTATCTGTTAATGGCTTCACCACTTCATAAATAAATAATGCGAGAATTTTAAAATGAGAAGGATTTCCTGCTCATCGGTCATAGAGAAATTGTGAGTGACGTCCTAGTAGGCTGCGGCCGCGCAGGCGGAAGTGACAAGGTTCGAAAGAAAGTACCAGCGCGACCGGTCTGCGTCCGTTACTGGGCCAGTGAGTTCACTCCCTCCAGCCCGTTAAGAGTTTCCAGCTTTCGTATTTTTCTCTGGACATTATCGGGTGCTTTCGATGTCTTAGAAGGTTTTTTTATATTTCAAGTAATTATCTTTCTAAAGTATCTGAATAGTTTTAAAAATGCTTTGTGTTTTGAAATTCTAAGTCTCTTAAAAAATGATTTTACTATATAGATATACGTTGTGATATGAAAAATGGATAAAAACATATTATTACAGCAGAATTCACCGAATATTTATCGCTAAAATATTAAGAGTTAATTAGGTCTTAATTTTTCACAAGTCAAGATAGTAATCCTTCTCTCTGCATACGTCGTCGCTAGTCATTTGACATCGATTAAACTACTAATTCAATAAAGGAAAGTAAAAATGAGATGTTTTTTATGTTTTACATGTGTATTTCATTCTAGGAGTGAAAAAAACGAAATACTTTTTTAATGCGCTCTTGCATATTATCACTCGTCATCATCATAATTAATATTATTACTATTGTTAATATATGTATTTAGTAATTTGTATGCTTCTTGTAAAATAAAATTTAAAGGTAAATGGAAATTTACTTATCAAAGTAGACTACATTACAAAAATTTAATTCAATCAGAATTGCCGTTAGTTTGTTAATGAAGCGGTCGGTGAATATTTTAATTACAAACAAAGACATTGGAATACCATAGGAATTAACAGTTATAATGAGAATTTAATTTAATAATTTTGTATTTATTATTTCTTGCGTTTAATAGTTAGAATACGAAATAATTAAGAGTTAAGAATTATTGCCCGTCTAAAATTTTAAGAACTTTTATTTAATAACATTACTTTTTAATTCGTTCACAAAGGCAACATATGAAAGAAACAAAGTGAGTATTTATTGCATCAAGTTTTTAATCACTTCACTGCTAAGCCATATGTTCTTGAAATCTTTAACTTTCTGTAACGGAAATAAAAAAAGAATTGAAAATTGTGAAGTTACTGTTTTTGGGACTTGAGAAAATCGAGTTTTCATCAGATTTGTGGTGCACGTTCTAGTTCATCACGTTCATCTTTGCATAGGAATGTGCAAAGGCCGAAATGGAGATGGGCAAGTAAATATGTAGAGGAAACTTTCAGAAAATTCTGCATGACTCCGCGAAAAGAGAATGTTTCTAGAATATTGCACAAAAATAGTCCCAATGTGTCAGAATTTGAACAAAAGTTAGGTTAGGTTAAAGCCTTCCATAAATTGCGTCACACGAATTTCGCCATTTTTAAGCTCCTCCTTCGTCCTTATTACTAATGGTCATATTTGTATGCCAGACACCCCGTCCCTGGTGTGTCGTTATAAGTTTTGCTTTTTTAAATTTAAGTCATTATAGTCAATAATAAATCAAGCATTAAAAAAAATTTGAAAAGCATGAAACGGTAGGTACACTTAAAGTTTAGGTATTAGTTTAAATATTTTACTTTTTGTGAATAAAATTGTAGATATATGGAATTGTGGGAAAATACTAAATGTAATTAACATATGGAAAAAATGTAAATAAAAATAATCATTAGTAACAGATTAAAGTAGTTCTAAGATTGTAGGAAGAGAAAAAGTCAAATGAAAAACGTATTTGAAAGTAAAAAAATTGGAAAAGAAAACTTAGTGTACAAAATTTATAATAAAATAGCTGGTCCGGCAGACGTTGTTCAGCTCTTTCATGTGGGTGGATTGCCCATATAGTTAGTGTCCGCAGCTCCGTCAGCATGGACATAGAACGAATTTTTTCATATTTTGTATCGATCGATGTTAATTTCAAGCCCGACCTCTCTTTCGATACCGATCGCAGGCACCCTTTTGAATCTGACTCCGACCCTACGCTCGTTATTAACACCGTTGCGTGCTCAATTTCAGTCCCGGTTTCAATTACGATCCTGTTACCGTTCCCGATTCTCTTCCTCGTCTCGCTTTCAATTGTGATTCCGCCACCAATCACAGTTCTGATTTGGACGAAATCGAGGACAAAAAATTCCTTATTTTTTTTGTACAGTAGAACCTCGATAACTCAAACCTCAGTAACTTAAAAACCTCTATAACTTCAAAAAATAATATGTTCCCTTCCCATCAGAGCCCAAAACCTCTATAACTTAAAATATTTTGTGTTTCCCTTGGACATTAACTTATCGAGGTTCAACTGTATTTCGATTTCGATTAGGTCCTCGATTCTAATGCCGAACCCACACTCAATTTTGACCCCGGTCTTGTTTCCAATGTCGAATCAGGTCTTGGTTCTGGATTCTGTTCCTTGTCCCGTTTTCAATTTCGATACCGCCGCTATCAGTATAACTTTTAAATTATAGTAATAATTTTAAATTTAATGTGGTGCGAATTGATATGCGATATTTTTATCAATCCGTCTTATATCAGTTGAGGTGCGAGGGTCTAGGGAAGTTAAAATTTGTGTTTATATGTATTTTTGGATGAGAAATTTGAAAAAAATAATATTTCTTTTAAGTACTTGCCTATGCCACCTATCTGAGTATAAACTATCCTATCTCTAAAATTTGACCAAATTACATGTTAATGCTAAAGTTAATAAAGATCGATTGAATTGTATGAGAATTCACTGTTGACAAACATTGTGTCACTGGATTTTTATATATAACGAGTAATCGAATGAAAATGTACGACTCATGTGTCAATATAAGGAGTGTTATGAAAACAATTGCGGATCGACAGCCGAATTGTCATGGATTGTAGAGAAAAAATAAAACATAAAAATTCTGTTGATCTGATCGCTACCAAATTTCACGGGGTCATCTGCTTGGCCAATTAGTAGAGTACCTAAAAATTTCATCAAAATCGGTCGAGTGGTTTCGGTATCCATAGGGAACGTAACATCTATATATTTGTGTGTGTGTGTAAGTGAGTGATAGTGATAGGCAAGGAACAAGTGTCAAAAGATAAAATAAAAGTAAAAATTAAAGAAAAACCGTCGAACGAAATACGACGAATGGCACTGAAATATGAGTCTCATACAAAGTCATAAGATTGATGAATAAGGGCTGTGGTCACCGCGGCACAAGAGCTGAATAACAAAACACTATCGGTACAGTGTCTTTTTATTCTAAATATATTTATGTATATAAAAAATCTATAATAAAACAGTAAGCTGTCTTATTGTAGCTGGTCTTACTTCATAGTAGTTAAACGTTTCAATTTGTCACTCAATATTACGATCAGTGTAATCGAATTTAACACATGCTCATTAAAATGTGATAACAGTCATGGAACTGGTACATAAATAGCCGCATACGAGCGGTGCCGGTTAGGGAAGCGCTGACCGAGTATCGCTAGCACAAATATTTGATACAACTGTGTCGCAGCGCGAAAACGTTGACCTTACCGCGACAAGTGCTAGATTTTAGTGTGTGTTCGCGTGCCCGCGTACGGCGTGCGGCGTGCGCTCGTGTGCGCCGGAGACGCGAGTCAAGGTGGTGAAAGTCCTCGCTCATTCACATGCCGCATACAAATATTTGTGGACGCCCACGCCGAAAACGGGTTTGGGCCTTTCATCGGCGTCGGCGCGGGCGGCGCCGTCATCGCTGCATTTACATTTTCATGATTAACTTTTACATGCTCAATGCGCACATTGTTTTCATAGCTTTGTATTAAAACTATAGTCGATACTAGTTTTAGCTTTCGCCTGCGGCAGCGCCCGCGTGGATATACATATAACGAACTCGTTCATCTCCTGTATCGAGCGATCTCTCTTTTTATTGTGATTTCGGTCCCGGCTGTGTTTTCAATTTTGATCTTGGCCCCGTTCGCGACTCCGATGTCGGCCCTGATCTCGATCTCGGTTATTCATTATATCCTGTCGTATACATTGAAAAGGCAATCATGAAATATCAAGGAATTTATTGTAAGTTTACATGAGTAGACCAAAGAGTAAGAGTTAGTGTTGGTTTTGATTATTAGCATGTACAATATTATCATTTTATACACACCTCTTCATTATAGTACATACATGCCTAACCACGGATTCCGTTTTAAATTTATTCAGGCATTCAGAATATGGGCTAAGTTTGACTCTCACGAAAATTATGAATTTTAATGGGATTACAATTCAAATTTGTGATATAGATTTGACGATAGCAACATCGTTGAACGTTTGAATGGTATTATTTCCAAGTTTTTAGGCGGAAATTTCTCGATGATACAGTTGTTCCAAGCTCGATGCAATGGAGCTGTAGTTGATTTTAATAATAAAAATAAACTCTCTTCAATTTGTTAAAATTATCACAAAAGTTCAACTTTGCTCTTAAGGTATTTTGAACTGAAACATCATACAAAATTGTGAACGCACAAAGGTTTAAAAGTAAAAGAGCATAGCACAATTCAACGAGTATCTAAAAATTAAGAAACTTATGGTATTAACGTCGGGAAACCTGATATTTCAACATAAAGTTTTGAAAAAATGTAATAGCAATTTGTAGTAAATTTATCTGAAGATATTGTAAGACGAAATCGTATAGAAAAAGAAACAGTTATTTAAAAAGACTTTGCTGAATGGCTTTAATTAAAGCGTAATTATTTTGCTAACCGTTTCTTCATGTGCAATGGTAGTAAAAAGAAGAGAAGATATAAGTTGCGGTCTTTTACTAAAAACTAATCATAAATCCTAAAAATCTCCTGCACCTCAAATGATTAATAGAATTAGTACCGAAAATATAGATCTTCAACAATTAATTACCTGTTCAAGAAAACATTAGAATTTACTTCTTAATAAAAAATATCCCTCTCACAGTCTTTTCATTAGTAAAAATATTCTTTTCTAGACGCAACTTCAGATGTTGTAAGAGACATATGGTTATTGAAATAAAATGTCGTTTGTCGTCACTTAAACTGGGATCGCATGAAGTGACAAATGGTACTAATAAAAGGAATAGTTGCTTTTCCAAAATTACAGGTCAGTTTCGTGTTACCGGTAAACAAAAATATTTATTTGGTGCTTGGAGTAGAAAAGGCAAGGCGACGAATTTTGGATTTAATGAAAAAAAAAAGTAATTAGATTTGATATGAAGTGCAGGTTATTCGAAATATTAGATTTAAGATTAGCCAAATACATGCCAATAAAAAATCCACAAATTATAAAAGACGCAATAAATATTAATAACGACAGATAAAAATTCATAAATATTGTACCGTATTCCTCGAGCTCAGCTCGTAATGCTGATAATCCTTACTGTAGCAAGCAAGCCGCGTGGTAAATATGTTGATTCAATATGTGCTGAACATGATTAAGCAATTCTTGATTTTACGCAATTTAAAATTCTAGTTTTGTAATTTTAAACGTACTATGTTTTTTGTAGCGTTCTTTATATTTTTATTCTCTGTCTTTGTCGCGACTCTGGAAAAAAAAGGTAGTTAGGGTGCGTTTTAAGGGTGAGTTTTAAGGTTAGTGGGTAGGTAAAAGTTGGTATTATAAAAAATGCTAATAATGTCTGTCTTGAAATAAATCTTGTTATAATAAGAAAAAAACAGACTGTGATTGCGTTATAAAAATTGCAAAATAAAGACTGGCATAAATATATCGGTTTTATTGACATAACCATAACTTGTTATTTTGTTTTTTATTTAATATTTTATGATCATGGTTTTACTTGCGTTGACAATGACTTTGAACAGAACATTAAACATAGCTACAGATATTTTGAAAATAATTTTGGGGGCACAAAGGTATTTAGTGAATAAGAACTTTATACCAAAATTTTTTTTGTTTAAGGCGTCAAATTTTTTTACGTAGTTGGCTTCATACAAACTTCAATTACGTTGTACTTTATAAAAGTAAGTTTTATCGTTTAATTTTATCATAGGTATTAAAAGAAAATTTCAGAATATTCGCAGAAAATATGTAACATAAATGTAAAAAATTAAATGCTTATGGCGTTTTAACTCAATACGTTGAACCTGCTGTGCAATGTTCACACTATTGGCCGACGCGTAATTGCTGATTGATTAGAAAAATTGTCAAAGCGAAACATCTTGTAAAGTAAACTCCCTGTTTCCATTTTTATTTAAGTATTATGTCGTCTTAAAATTTATTACACAAGAATAGTGCATGTAATTAGACTAAAAGGATTGATTTATCTAGCCTCTTAAATAATATCTGCACCAAATCGTTCATATATATATATATTGACAGGTTCGTATGTAAAATAGGAACAAATTAACAAATACACTATCAAATTTCTAATATAAATAGGCATGTTAAAGCACAATTTTTACATTCTTTGAAAACAAAATTATATTTACTAACAAAACGTGCACGGTAAAGTATTGGTAGGTAATGACTAAATCAGGGGTTAGAAGATTGAGATTAGAAAAAAGGAACACGTAGAAAAGCAGAAGGCGTATGTTCAAAAACACAGAGTCACAATAAATTGCTACGGAACCAGTTGAACGATTGTCGGTGAACGCACTGATCGTAGAAATAAAAATCAATTTCTGCACACACGCACTTTACTATTTATACCCGTCGAGTGGCCGTCCAGAATGTTTTTGAAATATAAACAAAATGATGTATCGTCCGGAACAGACAGGTCACAAACATATTACGTCTGACATAAAGACTGACAAGATATATTGTCTCTTCAAAATTCCATTTCACAAAATAAATCCATTTAAATATAATATGTACACATATATCAAAAGTTTCAACAGAGGCAAAGACGGGGCGCGCAGAGCGGTTGGTTTATAGTTTAGAGAATTCGATTTTCGGATATTTTTTATGATTATTATCTATGAAGAAATTATTTTTTAGTTCTATTTTTAGCTTGCGAGTGCAATTTCCAACAATATATTAAGTTGGAATCGATAAGAAGGCATCAATAAAAAAAATCAACAATCAATGTCAATAGTAGGCTTTCTTAGGGTTCCGAGTTAAAATGGCAAAAATGGAATTCTTATAGTTTCATCGTTTCCGTCGGTTCGAACGTCAAAGGCATTTTACTCAAACACTACAAGGTGTATATTGATAAAATTTAGCGTGTAGGCGTCTTGTATAAGCCGCTACTTAGCTTGGTAGTTAAACATTATAATAAAAATATTTTTTTCTTCTACATGTACACTTAATATATGTAACAGAAGCTGATTTTTTTTTTCAGTAAACATCAACGCGTATACTTCGACAGTTCTTTCAAAAACAGTTTAAAGTTTTAGGCGGTTTTTTTTCATTAAGCGAATATTTTTGAAAATAGTCGCTCCGAAGGTTACAGAAATTGTGTCCCCTTTATTTTTTAAACCGTACGTCCAAAAAAATATAAAAAATTACAAAGATAAGCTTCAAACAAAATTATTTTCAACATGATCGGATATACCCTTTTTAAGTTATTGCTGAAAAGCAGCGCTTCTCAACAATAGGACGTAAGTGCTACAAAGATACGCTCTTTTGCTGGTGCACTTTAGTGTACACTAGTTTAAAATTAATAGTCAGCATACCTACGTGTTTCTATAATTATAAGTGGTTGATGTGCTTGAATAGGTAATCTGTGCGAAAACAATGCAAAAAAGTGTAATTGAGCGTAGTCCAACATGCTATTGGCCGGTTTTTTTAGACAGTTAAATTTATAAGTGAAGTAGGGGTTTTCTTTAAAATTTAAATTTAACTTGGAAATCAAACATGTCTTACGTATGAACATTGTAAAAAGAATAGACTTTTTTAATTTCTTGTATAAAAATTGTCATCAAATTAGCAAGTTACTGTTTTAGTTTGATTTTCGAAAATCAAATTTTCATTAAATCTTGTTGTTCTAGGGTCCTAAGAATATATTTAGACTATCATACCCATTCCCAACTACATATATATATGTAGTTGGAATATATACATATATATAAAATATAAAAATAAGGTAGCAGTAAATTATTGAGCTCATCATGCTCAATAATTTCCTGCTACCTTATTTTTGAACGATTTAGCTAGAAAGTAGTAAAAAGTTTCAAAGTTGTCAAAAATAGTTGCAGTCAACTATTTTTCATATTTTTTTAAATACATGAAATACAAGTTTGGGATCAGTTACAATTGCTTTATATTACAAAAATCGGTGAAGTATTTTCTGTCTTCGATCCGGTCAATATTCCTCACCCGGACTATGGATATTGTGAAGTTCTTCATAAATTCTGAGCTCTTCATCCTGAACGTGTGCATTGCTGCAGGCGTTGCCTCCTAACACATTTTTCGAAGGTCTACGGAATCTTTTTGCATCCATTCACTCCTTTAGCATAGCGTCGGTAATTGGTATTTTCTCGAGTTATCAACTGTCCCATGAAATTGGCTCTCCAGCTAATTGGAATGCCTGTTCGCGCCTGGTTATGTTGCAAAAATCATTGGACTAGTAGTAAAGTCCCAAAAATTCCAATCTATTAAGTTGACTTTTTTGCATTGTTTGATTCGCGAACACATGTTTTGCAAACTGCTGAAATCTGACATGCTCTGAACATAGCTTAAAACAGTTTTTGTTAAAAACGTCAACTTGAAATTTAGCAAAATGATAAGTACTTAAATGATAAAGAAAATAAAACCTTAGGCTCATTTATCGTTGCTAGTCGAATTGCCACTATTCGATTTAAATTAAATTAATCCATTTTTTAAATATTTAATACTTTAGAATGAAAATGTCGAAAACCGTTCGTTTTCACTTTTTTCGGCAACGATTTGCTTCAACAAGTCGACTGATTAAGATGTGCCAAAATTACATACAGTGATGACGTGGTTTTTTATACTTTAAGACTGTTGAGGTACCATTTAGAATTTAAATAAAAAGTTACGTTTATTAAATTTGATAAATATACAAAAATAATACGTACATCTTCCATTGATAACATAATTACATTCTCTAAATGTATTGTGTTTAAAAAATATAGTAATGTTCTATATGATTTTATTATCGAAAGTAAAAGATGACGCAAATCAACTAGCTGCAGAGCTGCGTGGTGGATAAAGACTACTTTATCAAAAGCATTTTTTTTATCTTATTTGAATTTGGCCTTTTAGTCTCGTAGTCTTATCCATTCACGACGATGCAAAAGCTTAACTCTCGCACTATCATTTTAATTTATTTATATGGGAATGTGTTTACCTATAAAAAAAGGCGAATTAGTTTATAATAAAGTTTTGTACTTTATAATTGTTCATCTTATGCATCATAAATAAAAGAGAAAATTATTAGTCAGATTTTTAATCAGATCGAAGATTAAGAACTATATAATTTACGAACGATTTGTGACAAAATCTTTTTTTAAATGTCTAAAATTTTCAATGTAGAAAAATGTCTGGAATATTCAAAAAGCATAACTTAATATAAGAGGATTTTCAGAAAAAGCATAATTATCTGACACTATATGTAAATATTTCTTTGTTTCTAATAAATCTACATCGTTTTATTGAATCTCATCAATTAAGTATCATTAAAAACATAAGTTACATAAAAAAATTATGACCGCCCATATACAATCGTGACAACCATGACATATCTTTCGAAACAACGAAGAGAACTTAAAGTAGTCGATTCTAGAGCTTGCTTTGCTATGCCTATAATAAAAATAAAATGCTAATGTTTAAAATGTTTAACAGTTAGACCTTTCTACATTTGAAAAAATAAACATATATGTATAATTTTACGAAATGATAAATTTTTGCTTAAAGTGTGATTGATATATAATAAAAAAATAATTTATGTTAAATACTAACAGATAATAATCAAATTAATTTTATAGTGCTACAAAAGATATGAAGAAACAAAAAGGTATTTTAAATAAATACTATTCATCTTTTACATTTGATCCTGCTTTGTATTTTTATAACCATTACAACTTTTTAATAGTGTAGACGCGTCTCCTTGAATAGAAGCACAAGCCATTTGACAAACGGGGCTGACTCTATGCGTATTGACAATTTTACATGTCTCCGAAGATTCTGGTAAAACTACACACTCACATACAGATATTATAACAGTGCATCCTTCATCAAGCGACAGTTCAACAAGCGACAGTTGATATCATTATATTACTTACAACAATTGAAAAATGATTTAGAACAACACTCAGCTGTGCAGGGCCATCAGATTCGAAAATGATGCCTCCTGGAGTGTTCTGTCGGCGTATGCGCTATGATATCACCCCTCGCCAATGGGCCGTTTAACGAATCTCTCAAGTAAGGTCACCACTTTGGGAAGTCGACTCCCATGGTGCTTGTTTGAATCGAGAGGCCGTTTAAATTTTACGTCATACAGTCAATTACATTTAACGTCGTCTACATAACACGAGTGAAAGTGCCACCGGCGTGTCCCGTGCCGTTTGATATTCCGCGTCCGCGACGCTCGCCGTACACTTTTCTCCGGCGAGCCTCGCCTTGCTAAATCAGCCGAATAAATTAACAATCGGACACAACCCCTCTTTTGATGGCAAAGACTCGACGGGTCTCAGAATAGTCATTTCGTTTGAGTGACTCTGTAGAAAATTCTCTAGAATTCGGTCACTTGGGAAAATAGTGGTTCAAAATAACTTAATGGTTGGAATGCATATTGCGGCCTTTTGTTTTGATAGTCCCGTACGAAGACGTAATTTGTTTTGATTTAACGAACAACATTCAACTAATGGCTCATCACAGTTTCATTTGAAATAAAAAATAATATTAGCTTGACACAAAGTTGCAGACGAAATAGTAATTACTTATTATAATCGTGTATGATACTCGAGCAACCCGTATGCATAATGTCGAATTGCAGAGTGCTGGTGTGATTTGGAAATAAGCTGTAAGGACACACCCATTTAACATAAAATTCGGCATGTTAAACATTCTGCCAACACTATAGCTGAAAGTTACTTCGAGAACCTCAATTTATTGACCTTTTCTATCGGAAACAAAGAATATTGTTTTGAAACGTATGAAAGTTATATTCTGTTCGTGTCGTTAGTCTTTGATGCGTGGCAGTGGCCATCACTACTTTCTTCCCGGCGTGTGTGACGTAACTATATAAAAGAGAGCGCGGTGAAGTCGCCGCCGCTATACCGTTTCCGCTCAGCACGCCGGCCCGCGCCGCCCGCAGACACGCACCGCGAGCGGAGCCCACCTAGTCAATCGAAGGCAGTACGGAAAACCATAACCAAGGTGCAGCAATCAGTGATATCCTGTGCTAGTTGTCCAGAACTTTGACCGGACGGTCGCTCTAGTGCTGTGATTTGTGACGCGTCGATTATCCGTAGGGACGCTCGATGGCCCGGTTTCAGTGGCGACGAATGAGCAGTTTTATGATCGATCTCGTAGCTATATCGGTTATAAATATAGACCTCGAGGTCGCCCAAGTGTACAGCGGACCAGAGTAAGTGTTTTGACGGTGAAAATAATTTCAAAGATGGCCTCGTTTTGTTTCAGATTCAATATGAGGTCGATTTTGTTGTTGGCGGCGTTGTGCTGCTTAGCGTTGTCGGCGCGTGCGAGTCCGATCACGAGGACGGAGGAGGAGGCGCCGCAGGCCCGGCAGGCGCCGGCCGCAGCCGCCGCGGCCCCCGCGGCCCCCGCGCGCCGCCGCCGACGATGATGACGACGACGACGACGACGACGATGATGACCTGGATATAGATGATGCGTTGTCTGGTGGGTATTGTAAAAATTGACTGTTTGAAAAATTCTAAATCGTTTTCGTATAATCATATTCGCGAACAGTATTCTTTTCAATTTAAAATAGTGATATTCTTACATAATAATATTATTATTATTTAATCTCGATAGGACGAGTATCTGAGAATATATACAAATATAATGAAACAACTTGTTCACCTGAAAATTGCTTTCAATTAACAATCAAAAGCACATTATATGCATTATCTCATCAATTATCAACATGAGAGACGCGCCATCACAAAAATATGTTTGGCATTAAATACACAATGAACTTTTCTAAATAAAATGTAAGCACATCACAGCACAATCACGTAGCAAAAATGAATTATTGTCTGTAATCATTCAACTAGTGAACAAAACGAACGAGGAGTCCACTTCTAGTGCAACTTCCACTATTACATTTACAAATTTTAATTGTCATCTAGAGTTCCGGATTTATTTTTGTTTAAATTAAATATGTGGGTTATTTATTTGTATATTCGTTAAATAAAAACATACACAAATGTTACTTGCAATAACAAATGTACGGTATAGTGTTTAATACACTAAGTCTAAAGATGATTACACCAGAAGGATATTGAGCAGCATTTTTTTTTATAGAAACGTTTAATACATTGCAGTAGCTTTTATAAAAGAAGATACTAATTATTATAACCCATATTAGTTAGAGAGCTGCAATGATTAAAAAAACAAGTAGACTCGGCGGCGCGAGCGGCGAAACGGCTGACCCGCTGATGAGATTTACCGTTGAAATGCGCAGAAGTTGTAACGGGACGTGTAATGGAACTAGTGTGATTTGCACTTCTTCTGTACGGCTTGTTAGCGTTGTGATAAATAGTTTTCTTGCGTTTATATATTGGATAGAGTATAAATATTAGTAGTAACTAGTAATAATTTCATAGAAATAAGTTTTACTGATTCTCATTTGTAAAAAAAGTATCATTCGAATCATAAGGTTTAGGTAAAATTTTTAATACTTTTACTTTAGTTTAAATTAAAAGGTGTTATTTCTTAAAAACATTTTAAACGTAGTAAGTACAACATAATTTATTCGCGAATATACTAAATATTTGATTCATTATATTATATATCCGTTGGTTGAATTAGATTAAATCATTTCGAAGTCATGCATTAATAAAACTATGGCAAAACATATAATATTAAAGTACTTCTTTTCTACTTAATCTTTTTTTTTTAAATCAATACATTTTGTCTTTAATTTCTTTCACAATTTACTGAGGGAATTCCTAAAGTGTATGATTTAATTGTTAAAAAATAATACCATATATATTTTAAATGCATATTCATAATTTTCAAAGGAATTTGTTGTAGTGATAAATTGTTAATCTTAATTTTAAATATTGAACAGTGAATATGATCGACTTTATGATTTAGAGAAAACTGATAATAATACCACTTTCTTCGTTTAATTAATACGAAGAGAAACTATTCGATTAGAGAAATTAAGATACATCTGTCCACTTTCTAATGGCGAGAGTCCGCTTGGAGTGCCCGTTAAGTAGATTTTGTTCAGTTCCATAACTAGTTTTTGAAGCTGTTTATAGGTATTTTATGAGCATTGAATCTTTTAGAAAATTAAATGAGCTTTATAATCTGTGCGTAGTTGATGATGATGACGACGATGATGACGACGATGAAGGGGCGGACGACGACGACGACGACGACGATGATGATTATTTGGAGAGGTTCTTCGATGACATCCTCGGAGGTGAGTTTAGTTCTGCAAATCATTTCATTACCCATCTAAGTAAAAATTAATTTTATTGCTATTCCAAGTTATCGCCTAAGATTGTAAAATTTAAACATAGCAAATGAAATGTAAACATAACAAGTCAGAAAATCGTACTAATATTAGATACGTTTTATTAGGGGACATATAAAAATAAGCTTTATAAGCACGCAAAGCACTGAAGAAAAAACGAGCACTTTTGCACGATGTACATGAGCCTTTTATTTTCTGCTACCCGCAGAGGACGAGGATGACGACGATGACGACGATGCTTCTCCAGCAGCCGCTCAACCGGTCGTCGCGCCCGTCGACACCGCCGCCGCGGCGCCGGCTGCCGCCGCCGCGGCCGCGCCCGCCGAAGAGGCCGCCGCCGAGGAGGGCGAAGAAGCGGCCGAGTCCGTCGAAGAATCGGAAGCCGGCCAGAAGGAACCCGCCAGCGCGGAAGCCGAACCCGCCAGTGCCGCCGCGGCGGAAGCGGCCGAGCCGGAGGAGGACGACGACGACGAGGAGGACGACATCGCGGACGTGCTGGACCCCGAGGGCGACGACGACGAGGAGGGCGGCGACGACGACGACGACGACGACGACGACCTCATCGGCGACGAGCTCGGCCGCGTCTCCTCCGCGAAAAGTCACGTGAGTTCAAACAGCTGAAGGCCGCGCTCCGAAAAAAGTCAGCCAAAAAAGCGAGCCATTTCGCTAAAGTAAAGAAAACCAAAGCGACGTCCGCCGCGGCGGCGCCCAGCCCGAAGCGGCTCAGATAGTGAGCGCGCCCGCGCCCGCCCCACCTAGCTTAGCTATTTATTGACTATTTATTTATTCTATTTATTATTATTTATTTAAGTGAGTCAGAGTGCGTCCGACGTGTGCGAGTGCGAGTCAGAGTCGAAGTTAAATTAATGTCTAGATCATGTCACATTGGTCTCGTGGCAATTTTACTGAAATAAATCTGTTGTTCTGAAAGAGCGTCTCAGTTTTTTGTCACACCTCGAGTTGATTTGTGCGTGTTCCCCGTACGTTGGCCTCGCGGCGGATCGGTCAGAACCCTAGTTGAGTTCTTGTTCACGCAGTGACATTATCTAGTGATGTTAATTTAATTTTGTGAACAATAAATTTGTCCTAGTCATCGTTATCAAGTATTTATATTATCTCCCATAATCTATACCTTGACAGTTATTTATTTATATATTTGTGTGTATTTTATGTCGATTATCGATGTATTATATTATCGTAGATATTTAACTAGCTTTTTGACCGATTATGCTAACTACGCACAAGCCAAGTCTCATCCGTCTCCTTTTTCCTTTCATATGTAATCGATGGTACCATCAATAGACGAACGATATTTCATTTAACAAAGCTCTGAATAAACGTATATATATTTATGTAAAACATTTCGTGTAGATACCATACGAACCAGTCAAAAAAGTCTTCGTCTCTCGGAATTCTCTTTATCTAAAATAGTCTATAAATGAACTGCTAAGTAAATATAAATGGTCATTGAAATTACAGCATACAATTTTGTTTTTTGGAATGCATATTCTAAATTTTTACTATTGTTATGAAATTTAATCGAACGAATGTTCAAAGTAACCGAGTACCTCATTTAGTTTACAAGCTAGAGACTCGCTCAGTATACGTAACAGGGTTACGTGTGGGTGGATTCTTTCGATTTGTAACTCTAATCATGTAATGCAGCATCGACAAGCACAGAGGTGGAACTAGTTTGAGGATCGGTGTCAGGGCGCGGGCGGCGGCGCGGGCGCGCACTTTCCCGGCGCGGCCGCCGACCGCCGTAGCCCGATCCGATTTCTTCCTCAGCCTTGACACTCCACAGCCGCCGTGACCGACCTTGACGTCGGGCCGGCATCCGTAGAAAGCAAGTCGGCCCGATTCGCCACCGATACGCTTATCGGTACGATACGCGTCGGGTGAAAACGATAATGAGATGCGAAAAGAGAAATTTTAAAATGTTTGTCGACGTGAAATGCAGGGAGAGGCGCGCGCACGACCTGAATAAAACCCGTTCGCCACCGGCGGCGGCGCCGGCCCGCACCTGCCACTGCGCGTTTCGATATGCACTGATATTTTTTAGAAATCACTGCCACTAAAAAATACGTACCTAGCGTTGCCCACCTTCGACGTTGTCGCATCTAGGAAATATTTCTCCGGTCGTAACGACAATTGAACTTTCACATTTTACAAGCAGCTTTATAAACACTCAACGACATTGTCGTTCACTATTAAAAATTGTCTATATAAAAACTAAACACTAGTTTTCTGATATGAGAACCGAATACAATGGTTCATTTAAATTGTACGGAAAAGTTTTTCATGTTCCAAAATAAATTGAAAAGTCAATAAGTTCCACTTAGAGACAAATAAAATGAGGATTTCGAAAAATCTAGACGCTATGTGTACAATTCTTATTTTTTAATTTCGCTTCAATAAAACACCCTTATAATATGCCACGTATTAGTCTCCCTTTCAAATTAAACAATATAAAAATATTATAATAATAAATTTCATTAATAAATATCGCAATATGATGTCAGGTACTTTGATATATAATCGCAACTAAAGAATGTATGACATAATAATATGTACTCACTCACACTACACATAGTATGTAGTAATTGATCGTCTGAAATGTTTACACACTCTTCCGTCTGAATGGGAGTCTGTAGGCGATTTCCAAGAGCACGTGATCGAGAGCGGGACGCATGGTTAGTTTCGTGTACGTGTAAAAAAATAGAAAACGGTTTGCGTGGCCGCATGTTAATTGGAACGCGCGATTAGTATTCGAGAAGCGCGGGCGGTGCTGTTACCTAGCGTCGCGTGCGCCTGCGCCGAATAACTAGTGCGCGTGCGTGACAGCGCGCAGAAATAGCACGCAATTTCATATTATGTATGTACTTTAATCGAAGTCGATTCGTCCCTTGTGCGATAACCTAGACCCGCGGGTCTTTATGCTTTTTAAAATCGTTCTTTATTTCTGTCCCTTGTCCCAAATGTCAACTCTTCCCTAATCGGTTTGGCGGCGCTTCTGCGATTCGGCCCCTATGACTGCTAGGTAGGAGGGCTATGGGCTTGTCCCTTGTACGAGTGGATTAGTTTTAATACAAAGGGTAACAACAAATCTCAAAAAAATTAGAACTTATTATAAATTATAGGAACTCAGTTTAGTTTAATGCTTGATAAATAAAAGATTTAATGTAAAATGTTGAATAATATATAAAACTTACATATTTTTTTTCGAAAGACTTGACTTTATGTTGGATATTAGATGAACCTTATATTTCCGTACTGATTTTTTACAAGAAATTTTTACATAAAATGTTAGATTGTTTAGAGTTATAAGAGCTAACTCATATTTAATATGCATTGCCCTATAATAATGATTAGCATTGTAATTTTTCTCATAAGATTTGTCAACTGTAAGACTATTATTACACATTATAACTAAATATTTTACCTTATCCTAATTTATTCAATAAGTTACTTAAACTTCTTGCATACAAACGACAAGTTAATAACTCGGTAAGTTGAAGCGGGATTAAGTTATGAAAAAATAGCAAATTTAACAAATAAAAATCGAATAAACTTCAAAAATCAAAGGTTTTACGGCTTCGTCACGAAATTATACTTAGCGAGCACATGACTTTAAAAAAATTAATTACGCATTCATGTTCCATATTGACTCCCAGAAATAGGATTTTATAATATTACAAATTTTTCAAATTTTTAGATTTCTATATGGTTCAAAAACTCATTCGCACAGTACTGATCAAAAGTATTTCATATTAAAATAATCATACGATCGTGATTTTAAGATAAGCTAAAGAAAGTATGACGAAGTAATCCCTCAAGACATCTATACAGCTTTAAAAAAAAAAAGCTTTCAAAAAATAATTTAGGAGATTCTGAAATTCTAAGCTTTTATATATCATAAAGTTCATTTTTTTTATTTTAACTAAAATAAACAGTAGACAATAGTACGCTCTTTCAATTATTTTTTTATTGTTATTTACCGTATAGTGTAGGAGCAATACGTAATCGCCTGAACGTCAAATTAAGTAAACGAAATTAATAAGGACTTAATTATGAAAAACGAAGAAACTCATTGATTTTTTACTAGAAGGCAGTATTTGTTCTTTTAGCTACCTTATAAACATCGATTTAATAGTTCATTGGTAGCTGACTAATAACTTTTTCTTGCGGTATATTTGCGATAGAAAGTTATTAAGTGGAAATAGTAAATTGGGTCTATATTGAATTTCAAAAATAAATTTAGATATAGTGACGTTACTTTGATAACAACTGACGTGCAACATTATATAGTGTGTTAAATAACATAAGCAATAAATAATAACAAATATCAAACATACATATCCTGTGTTAATGAGGTTCAGCATTTGTTCTTAACTATTCTCTCGTTTTTGGAGACTTTATGACCATGATAAGAAGATCTTCAAGAAAATAACGTACTCTTTATTAAAAAGCCAGCAACGCATATGTGACTTGGTGTTGCAGGTTTGCTTGAGCGGCGGTCACCACCTACTTCTGGTGGCCCGCATGCTCCTTTGCCTCTTAAAAATCTCATGAAAATCCCATGAAAAAACAAGAAATGAGATGTTATTATAAAATAAAAAGTGTTAAAATTTTATGATAAGGAAAAGTTAATTATTGAAATGCAAGTCAAGTTTCAGTAACGCATTGTATATTCTAGTGACTAAAATTATCTTTTTTTGCAACCCGCAAAATAGATAACAGGAAAAATTAAAAATATTTCTCAGTAAAAATTAAATAGTTAATGTTTTTATATTTAAAATAAATACAATAGTAAGGTCTAATTATGGCATAGTTTTAAAATTATATATAGAATAACATGAAATTGTTACCTTTGTTTTAAATATTATATTTTGATGAAAATATTAAGTAAGTTTGTACTTGATGGTAATAAATGAAACATTTTAAGAGATCCAGTGGGTAACGTAAGGTTTATAATGAAGATGAGAATATAACGTAGTGCAATCAAACATTACAAAAATTATTATTTTGCGTGTTTGAAAACGATATACTTCATAACGTTTTCAAAACCTTATGTAGCTATATCGGTTAGTTAAAAATAAAAAAAACGAAGTCACATTCAAAAAACTTTTAGTTTATCCCAAATCGGTACTAAACCATACGAAGCTAATTGCTTATTTCGATACAGTTTTGCTTTAAATTTCCAAAGTTCAGATTTTCGTAAATTTCCTTTTGTGTCATTGGCGCTTACGTTTTCTTCTCCCGAGTATCACGCGTAAAGTACATTTTCACAGTCACTAAGTTCTAGTGTCGGTTCTAATTCTGGTATTAGCTGGATGTGTCGCGGCGTAAGTCTCGTATGAGTGACGTCAGCGAAGTCAGCGAAGGTTACTAGCAGTAATAGACGCCTTAAATAAATGCGGCTGATTTGGATAGATGGGGTTGAGATTAATCATAGTACCGATTAACCGATTACATACAGTTTACGTATATTTAAATAAAAAGTCAATAGTTAGGATATGCGTCACAGTTGAAAGTAATTACAATTAATTACACGGATGGTCCTTATATTATGACGTCTCGTCTTCTTCAGAGTGGTCAAAGTGAAAAAAGACTATTTGATACATTTGAAGGAGTATTCTTTTAAATGAAAATGTGGGGAATCAAGATTTATGTATCATATAAATTTTATTAATAAGAATTATATAAACTCACAATCAACTTTAGATACAGGTAATCTTAGCTTTAATTTTGATAGCAATATTTATGCACTCCATCGTCATATAAAATGGAAAAATTAAGCATTTGAAAAATAAGTATAGGGATTCAAGGATAAATGTTCAACGATGAATAAAACAGAAAATAAATAGTGCAGGAAACATTGGACAGTATTTGTTCCCTATTTATTCCCACGACGTTTACAGTTCAAAATGTAATTTCATTATTTTCCGTGTAGGTCCATTGGCTTTCTGTCTACATGAAGCCAAATGTACATGAAACCACACTTGAATCCTACAACTCGTATATGAATTACTTCGACTTCTATAAAAAAATATTTTTATCCGATAGTCGACAGGAAAATGAAAATTTCTTACAATTACAACGATATTATTCCTTTAAAAAAATCTTCTCAACTGATGCGAAAATGAGGATATAGATAAGCAACTTTATTTTTTTCAGCAACTTCTAAAATGAATAAACAAAAAATATTGAAAAAATATTAAATCAAATAATTCAAAGTCAAAATTAATAAAAGTACATGACACCTTGAGGATGTAAAATAAATAGTCAATGCACTTATAACTGCATTTTGTAAGCGCTTCCTATCCGTATAAAGAGATTTCAAAACATCCGTATATTTGCCCAACAATGAAATAAAACTGTTTACTACACTTACTCTGGAGGTGAAAGCTAAAATGAGTAGGTAGCGTGCGCAAATATGTAACTAAGTAGCTCTGCCTGGAATAAAAAGCCTATTAAAACAGTTCATTACCGATTTCTTATCACACATAGTCTAAATATTCCCCCCGTAATAGTGGTCGCTCCGGCTTCGCCCGCAGTGAATTATGTACTTGCATTATTAGTTAGAGTCCCGATTCCAAATTTTTACACGAATGATAAATGTCGAAGACTGCATCGATACGAGGTCCGCGTCAGTGCATATCAAACAGCTAGTGGCTTTAGTTTTCGTATTTTTTTTATAATTTATTCCTGGAAGTCTCACAAAACACTTTTCAATATTCCTCGAAGTCTGAGAATGAAGACGAGCAGAGTGATACCTGTTTTCGCTGATCAACAAAAGTCAGTCAGTCGAACAAAGTTATGTCTATATGAATTTATTTGTTAAGGGCGAACGTAGATATCACGCGAGATATGAGTAGTGGATCATAAACTACGGTCGGGTTTTAGATTATTATAATTTTCTATATTTAGAACTGATTATTAAATAAATAATATTTGTAGGTATTTTCTACAATTACAACTATTGCAAATTATGCAAAAAAATACTTGGAGAGATTAAGGTGAATGTATTGTCGCAATGCAATATTAGTAGGTGTATATCTTATTAATATATAAATAGTGAATAATGTTGCTGAATCAATTAAAAAAAAATGGATAGAGATGGACAAATTTAGTGAAGAAAAATTATCTCCCTTCAACCTTATAAGATACTATTACTTGTTCGGTAGCCAAGTTATAATTTTTAATTTTTTAATGAATGAAAAAAAAAATCCATTGAATTAGTGTTTTCATTCAAATCGTTCTAAAATTGGGACACTAGATCGTATCAAAGTTTACTGTTATAAATGAAAGTCATTAAAGTTCTCGTTTATAAAATATTAAGCTAAATGAAAACCGCATCCTATTTAATTTTAGACAAAATATCGTATAGTAAAGCATTATGAATAATGTCAATAGCAACGTACAATTACTGACATCATATAATCTATAATACAATCTGTAATACGATAGGACAATATAAGTTAACTAGCTGTCCCGCCTGCTTCGCTGGATAATTTTTATTTATAAATAAAATGGCGAAGGATTTACGGAATTCAAAAAATGAGTAGCCTAGAACCATCTACAAATCATTCCGCATCGAATGGTCCCAGTCCTATGTCTATACGCTTAATAGTTTTTACGTGATTGGCGAACAAAGACAACCTATTTTCATTATACCTGTATAAAATATAATAATCTGAGGAATTAGGGATCAGAGTGACAATGGATTTCTTAAGAAAATAAAAGAACAAGATTGATTTTATTCACCGTTTCCGTCATCTTGCGTTGTATTTATTCCAGGAACAATGTCGATATCATTGAATACTGAGACAATTGGTTTGTGGTAATTAAAATACGATACGTGGACGTCGGAAGATATATATGTATAGAAAATTTAACTTATTTGTAAAAATTAGTTATACACTTACCAAATTACCGCATCCACGTGTTTTTCAAATTCTGGCTCACTATCACTCGAAAAGGTTGCTTCCATATTTTATATTTTGTAAACTTTATTTATTTCTCGATTCTCGTAATTTACACATAAATATCAATTTGTTAGATTAATTGATATAAATGTAGATAAAATTTATAATTTGAGATCAAAACTCCACAAGTTGACAGTTGTTATTTATTAACATACGTAACGTAACGTAACGCCAAGTTTGATTTTACTCCCCATGGTTTTTCACACCCCGGACTTATATATGAAGAATCGATTCTCAAGGAGTAAACTGCAGAAAAAAACATTCACGTTATGAAAGTTACAGGCGATTTAGAAACTACTAGAAGATTAAATATCAAAGCATGAATAATATTACACATTTCTTGAAATATTTACCTTCAAACAGCAAACATCACAAAAGGAAATCTACTCGTGTCGTGTTATGATAGACCACGACTTAGCATGCCTTTATTGCGACGTAATCAAAAAAGTGATGAAGGATTTTGCTTGATAAATCATGAATAATTAAAGCACTAAGATCTCACTTAAATCGACTAGCAATGGTCAGCACCGAGATATTTTACTGACACATAAATTTGAAATTGACTTTCGTGATCACTGCACTGTGCAATACTGAATCAAATCAAAGCTGATAAGAATTTGGATTTTTTTTAAGTTTTAAAAATTAAGTTAAAAGCATGGCTATAGAATAAAAGTAGTAAAATACATATGAATGACACTCAATTAATAGCAACAGTTATATTAAAGGCGTGTTTAATAAGTTGATCCTTTAGAACAATTACTCAGAAAACATTGGTTCCAATTAATAATCGGAGTTTTAAAAGACACTTTTAACTTACAATATAGACAGAAATATACATGTAAAAAGTAGATATTCATATCACACAAGAATGTTATATTTGAATGAGTATTTTTGATTGTTTGTTGATGGAATTGATTGGAGGATATGCAATTTCAGATATATCATATTACTTTTGTTATAGTTATGAGTAATACGAGGGTTGCTATTTCTGTGTCCGGAATATCAAAAGAAACAAATACCTATAATTTAATATGGTTTTATTGCTTTTTAAATATTCGCTATGATGATCTATGTATTATTGTATACGTTGAAACCAATTTTTATAGAAGTTTTTCCATTCTGATTGTGGTATCTCCCAAACGTGCATTTTTAGCGCATTAACGACCTCTTCGTTGCTCGAAAAACGCCGACCACGTAATTTATTCTTCACGTTTGGAAATCAATAGAAATCGTTGGGAGCCAAACCGGGGTCGTACTGGGGATGACCCGTCAATTCGATCTTTTTATCTTCCAAAAACCGAGTTGTTTCGGCCGACGTGTGACAGCTAGCATTGTCATGATGAAGAATTATTATCGTTCTCGGTTGTTTTTTCTTGTTTCTCCAATGACTTCTGGCAAATAAATAGTTATGTACCACTTCGAAATAACCATTTACGATTCTCTAGTGGCATTGTCCGCAAATGTCCAATTATACCAAAAAAACAGGCAACTATTTGCTTCAAATTCCTATTGCCACGAATCACTTTTGTTGGGTTTAGCTTAACACGGAACACCCACACCGTAGACTGTTGCTTAGTTTCGGGGTCATTCATAAAGATCCAAAATTCATCACCTGTGTAGATATTATAAATAGCTTTTGACGCACAACAATTGTATGTTTTTTTTCTGCACCAATCGACAAGAGCCTGGTTTTGAACAATGCCAAATTGTACGGAATTCAACGTGAACATTTTTTTTATAGCCAAATTTTCGTGTAATATCTTATTATGTCGTACTTATGCTCAGGGACTCTTTTATCTCTCGATATGTAAAATGATGATCTTGCATTATTAGTTCTCGTACAGCAGCGACATTTTGTGGTACAACAACCGATTTAGGGCGATTTTCTTTAAATTTCCGATTTAGGGCGACGTTCCGCCCACGATTAAACTCACTAAAATGATACACAGTGGTTATAGATAATTCTTCATCCCCAAAAGTCGAAGTAAGTTGATCGATGCACTGTTTTTGAGTTAGCCCACGCTGCAAATCATAGTAAAACATCGTACAAAATTTGTCACTAGTAAAATAAATGGTCATAAAGAAACGCAATTTTCATAATAACGTCACAATGGTAAAAAAATTGGCAGTTACAAGAAACAAACTGTATTATAGCCATGGAGTTCCACTTTTAAGTGTAATAATTACTTTTTAAATATTTTTCTGTAAATGGCCAGTTCCGGATACATAAATAGCACGCCTGGTAATATTTATAGATATCATTTAAAACGATTTCACCGACTACCATAACGTTGCTATAGTTATCGTTTTGAAAAAGCGCTTCAAAAACTGGAATTGATTCTTCCGAAGCGATAATTTAAAATTATATCCATATACGTAAAGCACTACCGATAGGTCTATCGAGGCTTTGATGCGTAAGTATAATACAAACCTGATTTTTTTTTTTGATTGCGTGTGCTCTCCAAAACAAATCGATAGGAGTAAAATAATTTCATCCCCGAATTCTTATTCAACAGGTTCAGTGGACACGCCACCAAAGAAACCAGCCCCCGTCCCCGCCGTGTACATCGCCAAATATAACCGCTTCGTCGACAACATACTGCAGAAGATGAACGAAATCCTGCACCGCTCTTATGATCCCGTGAACGTGAAGCTTCAACCGATCGACGCTAGCAAGAAAAGTTCGAAACCGAAAAAGAATAAAACGAAATCGAATAAAAGGTATTTGGGCTGTATTTAAAGGGTATTCGTGTATAAAATTAATTCGGGGTGATAGAGAGTTAAAAAGGAACGATCTAATTTTAAAAGTTGAACAAATTTATGTATGTCTGCATAAAAACACAGTGATATATAGCGCTATGAGAATGTCAAGGCATATATGGATCAATTGCGCAGTCATATTTACGCGCTTGTAATTATTTATGATAGACGCAGAAATTAAATTTATAAATGCCTTGTACATGTCGCAGTGGTTATTAAAAATTCATATATTATAAATACGTAGATACGATTTTTAAGTTTCGACGAATGCTATACATTGCAGGAAAATAATGAAAAATTGTCTATTGTAGGAAGACTTCCAGCAAAAAGAAGAGTGTAGCTCATAAAAGAACCGTTGACAAATCGAGCACTACGTCCACAGAAATACCGGAACCAACTACTAAAGCGGAAAATATTACTCCATTAGTGGAGGAAACCGTTGCCTACGTGGAGAACATCACAGAAAAGATTCAAAACGAAGTATTAGTTGCGGAATCTAGAGCTCTGAAAGACAAAAGCAGCGCAGGGGAGAGTGCGAAAGCTAAGCCCACCACGACCAAAATCAAAGGGCCCTCGAGTACAAAAACTAAGCCGAAACCGAAGCCTCCCACCAAAACTACAGCGAAACAGCCAGCTAAGAATAAGAAGAAAGCAGAAAAGAGCAAACCCAGAGCAAAAGGTACCTTGTACGGGCTGTCTTCGCTGAGGAGGGACGGTGATGTGGCAGTTAATATCATGTCGGATCATACCACGGTCAAGAGTAATTTCATCGTTGGACCTTTAACGCTGAAGGTTGAAAAAGAGGTAAATTAAAGATTGATTACTATAGTTTTTACTGCATTACAAAACAATAGTTTAAAATTATAGGTTTCAAAATAATGAAGGTTATTTAGAGAGTTAAATGGATTCTATACAATAAAAAAAATTAGATTCCCTTGAGTGGGTAAAAGTAAAATGAAAAAAATAAAAATGAGAAAATGCAAACTATTTACATACCTTCGTAGGCAAATAAAATTATTATGATACTCAATTTTAAGTTGTTTGTTGTGACTCTTTGAAAGTATTAATGTTATGATTTTAAAATAATAGACTTTTCGTTAAATTTATTTTTATATATATTTTCATTAATGCTGTTTGCATTGAAAGAAAGTTGATCATCATTAGCTAACGTTTTGTAGTTCTGTATTTCATCAAACTATACGAATCACAAAAATAAAATTCGTCACTGCTAAGAACAATTTCGTCATGTGCTCATTTCTAAAAATAATGCGTAACGGATAGAGAAAGCTGTATCAAAAACTAGATTTTTTTAAAAGAGCGAATTAATATGCTTAGACGCGACTCATATGTCTGAAATACTAATCCCAAAACTTTTATTAGCACCTATTCGATCTTAGTCTACCGGCACCTATAATAAATTTAATACATATATGTATGTGCGTGTACATATACATATATTCTAACTATTATTAGGTCAAAAACGGCGCCAAAAAGGAACTGAAATCTGCTACGGCGACCACGGCCGAGATGACGGGCAAGCTGAACTTGCGCATCAATGAGCAGGGGGTGGCCACGCTCCATTCGATAAAAGTTCTACAACCTAAACAGGTGAGTAGATGCGTACAATAATTTATATTGAAAAATGTGGGTGAAGTTGAACAAAACTGTTACATCCACCGAGCGCTGTCGA
The DNA here is from genome assembly GCA_005406025.1 of Eumeta japonica. Taxonomy (NCBI): domain Eukaryota; kingdom Metazoa; phylum Arthropoda; class Insecta; order Lepidoptera; family Psychidae; genus Eumeta; species Eumeta japonica. The sequence continues at coordinate 67,032 of BGZK01001586.1, forward strand.
GCGCGACATCGCAATTGAGCGGACGAGAACTGCTCATGTTTTCTAATGTCGATACTAATTCAGATCCTTGTCTCGATACGAACTCGACTATTCGGTAACGGAGCTGATTGGTACGAACCATATTCTATGTTAAATTCTGACCTCTATTCTAGACAGCGATAAAACATTGAAATCTAGTGTGTTTGCATTCCAATGATGAGGTTATACACATAGGGAAACAGTAAAAAAGACCTGTCTTATTTGCAGTTATAAGAAGCTTCAACCTGAATTAATTATTCATAAAACATTTCTAAAATTTTCTATAACACAAACGCGTTTTAATCAATGGGCTCAAATCTATGTATTCACATGCCAGGCGAGCTTTTTGATCTGAAATATTTATTCTATTAAATTGTTATAATAACATTCCACAACAATTAAAATAAATTAAAAATAAATGTTTAAATACCAAACTATGTCAATGTACATATCAAACACATATGAATAGTAAAATTCTATTATTGTACAATTGCAAGGTGCATTTTTGAAATTATGATTCTATAAGTGCGTTCAATTTAAAATTTTGTACAAAATTAAATTGCATTTATGGTCGATATTAGCAAAGGGCATGTTTTCAGAATAACGCTTTTAATCACTCAGTAGCGTATGGTGTTCCCGTACTCCATACTATTCTGACAACCGTTTTTTTTTAATATAGTTTTTATAATCTCTCTCTTTAGCTTAAATTAATAGCTCTGCTTTCCGGCCAGGTTCGTGTCGACAGCAACCACGAGAGGACGCGCGAGCTGGTCTGGCAGCGCAGCGCTCGGATCGCGCACGTCGTCTCACAAAAGTTGCTGTCCGCCTCTAAGCCGATGTTCTCAAAACAACAGACAAAAACTAAATTTTAGGCAGTGTTGTGAAGAACATGAAAATAAAATTTGAGTTTTTAGTATATATCTGTAGTCGACGTATAAAAAAATAGTAAACGGAAATGGTAATTTATATTAGTCATGAATATGATGCATAGTGGCTTAGTACTTAAACTTGAATAACAACAAGTTAACTTTATTAAAATTGACTGAATTAATGACCCAGGAAGCATTTAATTGCATACGTATAATTTTGAATAGGTTATATAGCTGTACACTCAGTCAAGGGCAATTATACAATTCATATATTTCATTTAATAATTGAAGCAAATATTTTTGTCTTTGACTGATGTCTAATGTAATAGGTGTGCTTATAGATGTTATTTTACAGAATATGTAGCTGCAATGGTGCTATAATTAGAGAAACATTTTGTTTAATGTATATTTAATATAAAACTTATTGTTTTAAGTATATTCAAGATACTCATTATTCAACATTAATGAAAAGATTGAGTTTGCATTTACTTATTTTATAATGTATTTACGATATGAATAAACTTTAATTAGTGACTAAATGTGTATATTCTTTGTTTATCAACTAAATTGTTACACATTTTTTTTTTTAATATTGACATAAATAAAAAAAAACAGTTTTAAACTTAGAAAGAAATATAAGGACTGCCAACACAATGATTACAGAAAAAAAATCTTTACAGGATCCATTATCTTTCTTATATGTTTGTTATTTGTTATTCATGTTACATTCTTATTTGTTACTCTATAACAGTAATCTATTTTCTGTTTTTGTGTGAATTTGTTCACGTAGTTCGCAGAATTACTGAAAAAAAATTGCTGAAATTTAGTATGGGTAATAGTTTATACCCCGGAGTAAAATGTAAGATAGTTTTATCCAGTTTCGCTGCTACATTATGTATATTTTGGGCAGAATAGGAATGTAGAATCAGACAAAATATCAGACTTGGTATAAAAAGCGCAGCCAGCATTGGAATCGAAAGCAGGAACAAAATCGGGATCATAATTGACAGAGTGATCGGTCGGTGTAATATGAAAAACAATAATTGGATGTCCGTAGCCGCAAAGATAGTTTTTAATATTTAAACTAAGACGTACTGGGCGTATCGCCAAGTGGCGCCCTATAAAATACTAAGAGTCAAATTGGTGCTGTATGTAAGGCTTTACTTTGATCAAATATCCCTAAAGCATTAAGCTTACGCGGAACATTTGATGAACGTTAGTGAAACAAGAATGCAGATCGCATGAAATGGAAATCTACGATCTCTACCTTCACTTTTTTCAGGAAATAGTCGTGAGCCTATATCGTTCAGATCAAAAGGTGTTTCTTCAAGAGCTTTTTATAATATTGACTTTATTGTAAGTATCGAAAATAGTTTAATGATGACGTGACTTAACAACTTATACGTTTTTTAATAAAAACAAGATTATGTAAACGATTTTAACAGAACCTCTGCGATGATTTCAATAGATCGTATTTCGAATTAAGTTTTATTGTCTCCATGTACACACTTCGAAATAGATAAATCATAATGAAGCTAAAGTGGATGGCGCTTCCTATGTCCTTTTTATCAACCTGTAAGATTATAAAAAGTTGTTACAAATCTTAAAATTAAACGTCATCTTCCTTCATACAAGATTGGATAACACAGATACGGATTAGGCAGAATTATTAATACTTGACTGTTTAAATTACAAAAATAAAAAACTGACAAGTTCGAATAGAACTCACATCCTGAAGATACCGTACAGAAATATTTTTTTGCAACAAACATAATAAGGTTTTTTTGAATTCTCGCTTGAATAACTCAGATTTAATAATTCGTAAATTTATTAATTTCATGTATAACAATATATTAATTTTTATAAATACTTTTAATAAAATAAGATCACTCTGTCAATTTCTAATATATATATCTCTGTCAACATGATAATTTTTCAAACAACGGTTATGACCGTCAATTATGTTATGTTATGTTATGTTATGTTATGACATAATTGACTTAATTTATTTCATTAGTTTTATTTTTATTGTATAAGAGGTCCTTGGGCAATCATTATTGAAATATATTTCATATTAATTAATATTAAAAAAAACTAAAACAGACAAGTCACAATTAAATATATCTTATATGTATTTTTGTTAATGTTCCCGTTTTCTTGGAATACTGATTTTAAATGAAAGAAAAGAGTCATTCTTTTATGTGAAATTTCGCTAGCAAAATCGTCAAAATACATAATATTAGTATACAAATATAAATAAATTCACTCATTTACTGTCACATGAACGTACGAGGTGTGCTTTTTTTGAATTTCTCAATATTTTCTTATTTTTTTAGAGTTAAAAAACTACGCTTGAGGAAATCTAAGTCTTTTCTAGCCCTATGCTGGTCGTGTCTTTAACAGGGTGTAACATTTCAACCGTATGCCCTTTAAAATTTTCAGACTATGTAAACTGCATGTCATGAAAAAAAAAATTAAAAAAAGTGAAGGGAGGATTCTCACATTCATTGATTGAAAAAATAAACACGTCTTTTTAGTTAATACATAATACAAATATAGTGTTATTTGTAAGTTAAATGTAATATAGTCCGTCCTCTATCGAATAAAACAGTATTAGAATCTTTGACGCGCAAGTCCAAATCGCACTTGACCCATTTATTTCATATGTTTTCGGAATTCGCTATTTTGCGATGATACGTTTTAATAAACGAATGTATGGCATTTAACGTAATTTTTGAACTTCATATTTAAAAATATATATATAATTATATCAATCGTTATTTGTATCGTACTCTAACTATAAATGAAATTATCGGTTTTGGTAACTAAAATATGAAATTAATACTTTTAATTGAAGATTCAGTAAATATCTAAAAAAAAAATTCGTCAGGCGTTCTTTAATATTTTAATGTGCTTCCATTTGGATCACTCGACATATTTAAGACTAATATTGCAAATACAATATTTCACAAAAGCTAATATTGATTTCCAAAAATCCACTAACGGGGTTTTTGGAAATCAATATTAGCTTTTGTGTAATTACCATTGAAATGTCCCCTCAAATTCATTGGTAATGTACGAAGGTTTCGTTTGAGAAGCGTAGATTCTGCTTTGGTATAGATTTTTTAAGCCATCAATATCATTTAAAAAATGCTAGATCTTACGTGAGCGCGAAATATTTTCGCTATTACTAAGGCACATCAAGTGTCTGCCTTGTGATCTTGACCATACTATTTTTTATGACGATAGACAATGTCTCATACACACAGAATGAATTTTGTCACATTTACATATGTACACACACGCGTATAATAATAAATAACGTATTGGCACGGCATATATTGTGTTCATGTCGATACTGAATGCGACTGATGCGTTATGCTCTCATGTAACGCTCGTCGAACGAGCATAGCAGTGACGCGTTGACCATATCTCTCGCTCAGTCGAGCTGATTTTAGCTGAAACAGCGTTACATAGCCGATAATGACGGCTGTCTCATTCAATACCTAAAATAAAGTACACAGTACGCCTAAAGAAGGTTTCACTTGAAAAATTGAATAATGTAGGGGATATTCAAATTTTTAATTTATTAACATTCAGGCAACTAGAATTTTCCTCGAATAAACCAAGTGTAATGTTGTGTTGATATTAAAATAGAGGAGGGCAGTCCAAGGGAACGAGCACAAATTATATGAAACACTTGTTAAGTCAATAGTTAATGTTGCCTTTTATAAGAAACTACGAAACTTTATAAAATTCTACAAAAAGGACAGTTTTATTAATGAAATTTCTTGTTCATTTTTAATAGTTTTAATAACAAAAAGTGAAAATTACAAAACTAAAATAAATAAATGAAAAAAAAAAAACAATGACCATTTCCATCGAAAACGATGCCATAGCCATTAATTACAATATTGCTATTTTAAAAATACATAACCAAAACAAATCAATTAAATTATAGAATTACAATAAAACACTTAAAAAAATATTACTAAAAGGTGAAATAGTTTATTTTGCAGCAAGTTAACAGATTACACTTTAAGTAGAGTGAACAAGAGTGCGCAAACTTTTCACATGAACGCCCCGTAATGCACGCAATAAATATGGCGTCTTACTAACTCTAGCACAGGAATAAAATAATGCAATAATTAAAAATGAAGTTAGTGATTGTCTTTGTCACATATATTATTGCCAGTCTTGTTACTGTTTGTTTATGGGATTCGAGAGCTAAAAAGAACTTGTCTGTTGGGATTTTTCAATATAGGCTATAATAATAAAGTTTGTCTTTTACCCAAAAGTAGAATTCGACAAGAAATATTTTAACACGCTAATGTTATTAGGTCGAGTGGCATGTAACTATGTAATGGAATCTTAGATCCTGAATTTTACACAGATTCCTTAAGGGTAGACAGAGAGCACAGAATCATATTGCACTAAAAACAAGAAATAATTATTTTTTTGTTTTTTAGTGCAATGTATATATTTTTAAGCTTGTCTTTAATACTATTAACGTCAAGTCGGGCAACAGTTTAATAGATATTTAGGTCGAGTTTAGAAATTGCAATTCTATACGATCGTAATGTGAGATGTTATAAAAAAAAAATCATAAATTATACTTGTAGGATATAAGACTATTACTTACTATAAATTAATTTTTATGTTTTTATGGTATTACCGATGAAAAAACTATGATAGAAGGCGTGCGTTGGCCAAAATACCTATTAACTTGTAATAATTTGAAGCATTCCTGGCGAGACTACTATGATTATAGTTGTTTTATGGATATATGTATTAAGGACATAAATAAATGTATTATCTACAAACTACAAGTTATTTAATTTATAGTATCTTGAAACCCTTAAGGAAGGTCAGTTATGAATCGCTTATGTACGTGATATGTAAATATTATGTGGGTGGAGTTGTAATATGTTATAAATAGCTTTCGTCACAGTAGAGTTTCAATCAATTATTTTAGTTTTTATACTACCATGTCGGGATCGAGGGCAGGACTGAATCGAAATTGAGACCATATTCTGGATCACAACCGAAAGACATTTCACATGATATAAAGACTTAGAAATTTATTTTATGCGTACGAAACGAAGCCACGGGCGAATGATAGTAATTAATAATAATGTCTATGATCGAATCTTAGCTGTGACTGTTCGTTCAGTAAATCGATTCAAGGTTACACTACCGTTTACACACTATCGTTCCCTCTCTTTTTGATAATTATACATACATGACATAAATTAACAACACATACAAAACTACAATAAATAGGTAAGTTTCTTTTATAAACATTTAGCCTCGCATTTTTGGTTGTTTATAGCCATCAATCATGTATGAAAAAATTATTATCTTCACTTTGGTAACAGTAAGTACTTAAAGGCAACAAGCAAAAGGGCTTGTTTTTCAATATGATTTCAGTAAAACACAAATACCAGTTCTGCACAATTGTCAACTAAATGCTGCACGAATATAATAGTCTTTTTGGAATGGTATCTGTTCAGACATTGATATAAAACTTTGGGAGTTGTCACTTAGAAAATACGTTTCACTATGTTACATTCGCAGTTAAAACTTAAAATGAATTCCCGGTAAAATCGTCTGTTATAGTTTTTAAACATCTACTTTACTTCTCATCTTTGTTATCAAGAAAATCATAAAAAAAAATTAAGGAAAGATTGTTTAAAAAGATACATTAATATTATCATCTTGAATAAAAAAAGACGAAATAAACAAATTTTATCTGATTTTTGTATGCCCAATTTTAAGTCTTTGGTCTGCATATTTAATTATATAAATAATAATTAGTCACATTCTTATAAAGACATAATACACATCGTATGGAAAAACTGGGTGGACATTCTAAGGTACAAAAAACACGCAATGAGAGCTTGTCACAATCGACATATAAAAAATTCTAATATACGTATAAAAACTTAGCTTCGATTATTTTTGTTTATGTAGCCAAAAAGCTACTGTATACTTATTTTTGAATAAGTTGCGCACGTTTTTATATATATCACAATTATTTATACTATCAGTTTTACACAAGTCACACGATTTTCGCTAAGGTTTCATTCGCCCCATTGATAAGTAAGGGCTGTCTGTTTTGCTCCTCCGGGATGATGACTTCTATGTCCGCATCGGTATTTAGCTGCGTCAGGGATACGTATGAGGGAGGCGGTGTCGTGTTTTGGTCTTTAAGTACTGTCAGCGCGGTTTGTTTCGTTAAATCTGAAAAGAAAATGTCATAACTTATTTTGCAACACTCGCGTACTTTAGGTATTTTAAACTTGTCTAATTAAAATTTTAACGGAACATGTGCTTTAAAGCACGTGACGAGGAGTTTAGAGAAAAAAATAACGTTTAGTAAAAGTCGTGTATCGCATACGTGAATTATATCTATTACAAATATTATGGTATATGCCATTTGACTCATTTTCTTTCAGAGAAATAAGACATCTCGAAACGTTGCCGACGTCAAAGACATCAGTGTATGATCTAGCGTCAGTATTGTTCATCCTACAGTTTACCTAGTCTATCGTATCACTTCAAGTGAGCAATCCTTGTGTACATAAATCTGTAATAATCAGAAAAGGCCCAAACGATTTCGAAGATAATTTTTAAATTTTGAATCTATAAATATATATATATATATATATATGGGAAAAACGAAACAAAAAAACTACAGTGTAGCTTTAAGTATGTATGTAGCTCTGCTTTGTTGAATTTTGAGGTGTTGCCATGTATCGGTTCTCAACACCAAAAGCACTACAGATGGTACCACTTACATAATACATCTAAATACTTATTTTTCGAAATGAATATAAGAAAATTTTCCCTTTTACTTTATATTCACACGGCAAACTCGAAAAATGCCGATCAAAGCTTGGTAGCTAATGTACTATATATAAAATTATAAAGATTTTTTTGCCCTGGCATCCACTCAAAACTATTGAACAAATTGTTATGGGATTTTGATTGTTCGTATAATTGGCGGATGACCTCTAAAAATATCTTTAAATAAAAAGAAAGACTTAATACCCTCTAAGGTTTGTTCGAGTTTGTCGTTGCTCATAACCAGCACAATGCTGGAGCCGGCGCCGGCGAACACGGCGGCGACGTTTTCTCGCGGCGCCAGCAGCATGACAGGCTGACCGCGTGACGACAAGGAACTGGATAGTGCACACAAACCTTTGGCTGCCGTGAAATCGGCTCCTGCATCAAATGTAATTGGATTACAATTGTATTTATTAATTAGTAATCCATCACGGCGTCGTAGGATCGTGCATTCATATGGACAGAGTCTTAACAAGCAGTACAAAATTTAGTTATAAATAACTTTATTTTACAAGTCACATATATATCTATAGTATAACGCACAAAACTATATACCAAAATAGAATTAAAAAAAAATAATTTTAATAGCTGCTACAAAACAAAAGTTATTGAGAATAATTGCAAAAATTTTACTGACTCAGACACTGCAACAGTCGTTCCGTCTGGTAGAGTTTGTTTATTTTTAAAGTAAAAGGGCATTGTTAAATTTCAACAGTCCGTCAAGCTAATAGAGAGAGGTTGGTGGATAATTATGGACTGTTGAAAATTGACCATCACATTATGCAACTGGCTCGGACTAAAGCACAAGGCTTTCTTTAGTTAAGATTCTCTTTATAAAATTTTAAATATGCTATTACTGTATGCCTGTGCATTGTGTGTGGTAATATATTATTGCTATAAACGTGTGTTGTATCTATAGTTTTTAGCAAAAGTATAGTTTATAAAAAGTTGTCACCATATAATTAGACAACATTTTGATAATATAGTATCAATCTTATGCATTTCTTGATAAATAATAACATGCGCATGTACCTAACACGTATCTGCAGTCGATGACGACGGGCATGCGGCAATCAGCCTGTTTCTTCGCCGCCCGCTCCACGTACTGCCTGATGTACTCCACGCTGGGGAAATACAGGCTGTTCCCCACGGTCACTAGCAAGTAATTAATGCCCGACGCACTCTGGAAGTGGAGAAGATTCAAAGGTAATCTCAAGATTAAGGAAACCTTCCTCGGATTTAGAAGTTTTGTTAGAGACTTATTTAATATACTTACGACGTTATCCGTTATAAATATGTTTTACGATTAATAAGGCAATGATAGTTATAATTACGTATGTTATAATTTTTCATTTTATTCTTTGCAACGATATACTTATAGAATTATTGTATAAGTAGCAGAAAGAGAAGAAACAATAGAAACAATAACAATGGTGGGATTCGCAGATCTGTGTAATGGTTGACGTCAAAGCGAATATTTTAATACTAATTAAACAGCAGAATTTTGTCAGAAGCAGCAATGTAAATTTGATGTTTATACACCTATACATTATTTAAAACTTCCTTCATCGGTTATTTTCATAATTGACTACAATAAAGACAGATGTTTTGATAGTGTGGTATAATTGGGACTTGTTATTAGTTGAAACGAAATATCGATGGCAGAATGTAAAGAATGTAAGCGTCAGCCTTTGTGGTTTTTTTGGTACGAAATTTGAACGGCCAAAGTGTTGGATTTCATTTTTAGTTGGAAAATGTGTGTTGAATTTTCCATAATAAATACGAACCAAATTTACACTTTAAGCGAGTCATATTATTTCTGCTACGTTATCACACTAATTAATATTCATGAGACAGATGATCTAGTTTCTCACTGATAGGCGTGTGATCTCTCACGCGTAATTAATTTAATTAAATAACATTGTTAATTTGATTTCTAAATTTAGACCTTCAAAACTTAACGCACAAAACATTAGATAGGTGATCGTGTTCTAAATTTAACAGAACAGAGATTTTTGTTTCGTACCAAGAGTATTTGTGCATGCAGCTGTGGTCGGGCGCTCGGATACAGGAGTAGCAGTATGTTGGTGACCACTCCCGCCACGATGCCCAGCTCCACTCCAACCATCAGGCACAAAGCAAACGTAGCTAAAGCCGGCACGAGATCGGCGCGGCGAGACCGCCACATCGGTTTCACTACCTGATAACAGTTTTTATTATTATTACATCAATTATGGTGATAACAAACGATAATAATAATTGATATAAAGAATATTATAATATTATTATATGTTCTCTGCTGAAATAAAACTAAAATATTTCTATTTTATGGAACTTTACGATTTGACTATACGATGTTTCGATAAAAGTTTAACGGCGAGTTGTACTAATACAATTCTTAGTAAAGTATAAGAAAAACGTAAAATGAACAAAATCTACATTGCACAAAAATTCTTTTTAATATTTTACGTTTCTTTTACGCGATACTTTCTGAGCTGTCTGAGATCTTCTCATACCGTAAAAATATATAGTAAAAGTGACGTTTATGACTTCAGTTAGAAACAGTTTTAATATGAATTCGGTCAGTTCTTCTGATCTTTAAATATCGAATTAAATATCGTCGATTCAATTAAATGTAGTGTAAAAAATAAAATTGTAAATAATAAACGTGTTTTATTAACTGTAAAAGAGAATTTAAAGTCATAAATACACAACAGTAATAGGTAAATATTAATTAGAATGTTTCACTATTGAGGAAAATTTTGATTTCACCTTTAAATTTATGGGAATCTTACTTTATTATAAAGGCCATACATTGAATTGTCACTTAGACCTTTAGTTCTGTACGAACTTCATAAAGGCCCAATTTATTGTTTCCGTAAAAGTACATGTACAAAGTAATATAAGAATATAAATAAACAAAAGTAAGCGGAATTCATAAAACGTAAAATGTTTCGGTGTAACCAATTGTAAGGTTTTATTTGACATACGTAACTTAATATATACAAGGGACATTGAATATTTTCCCACAAAAACGGTTCATACATAAAATTACACCCTAAATTCGAACATAAGCGACTATTATGTCTTTTCTAGTGAATAATATTTCTCGATATTGAATAGACAATCTCGTATAAAACTTTATATAAGTGAATAGATTTTTATGTAAGTTACAAAAGGAGTTTGTTATAAGGTTGCCGTACAATTTAGAATTTTTACCAAACATAGTAAGGCAATTGTGGGTAAGATTAAAGTTAAAAAATCAGAACCGCAATTTGGAAATTGATCTTTTGAAAATCAATATCAAACAATGTTATTTTCGATTCGAAAGAGTGACGAAATCATATAAAAAAAAGATGTATAAAAAGAAGCCTACCAAAATAGCAAAATGAACTAATTAAAAAATGTTGTCGAAACAAATAAAGCACATACATGTATGAAATGTTTGATTCAGTGTTCTGATTTAATGTTTGTTGATTGGCAATGTGAAATATTTACATACCTCATATTCTATCATAAATATCACAGCACAAATAACGACGGCCGCTAGCGACGCCTTCGGAATGTAGTAAAAATACGGTGTTAGGAGACTCAGCGCCAACAACACGAGAATACCTGAAAATGTAACAGTACTGTAATACGTAATAAGTTAGGCTGTTGCGAAGACAAAAACACTCCAATAACATACAATTAATTAAAATAGATTTTTCAGCTTCAGAGTCAGATATACTTGACTTCGATTTCGAAATTAATAGTCATTCATAAAATTGCTGAATGCTCATTGTATACATCTACTCTCCTACAGGAATAAATTGAAATTAGGCCGTTAAAATTAACGCTCTTAATTAAATATTTCCTACCCGTATAAACTCCGCCGAATTGCGTCGCAACCCCACTGGCGTGGTTCACGGCGCTCCTCGAGAACGAGCCGGTGATGGGCATGGCGCCGACGAACGACCCCAGCACGTTGGACAGGGACAGGGTCAGCAACTCCTGTGTGGCGTCTATCGAATCTCCACTGGCTGAAGTATGTTTATAGGCGTGTTCACAATCGGTATGTATACATAATGGTATGGTATTAGTAGGGATCGATCAGCACATTCTTCTTTTTTAACACGTATAATTTACTGCGGTGCTATTAGCAAATTATTAATACGGGACAGTTACTCAGTTTCATCTGATTGTTAATTTATTTGTTACATTGCAATGTTAAGAATTTGGACAAAATGAAGCGTTTTGACCAATTCGAATACTGCACGAATGAGGTGCACAATCTAGGTGTGGGATTGGTATCGAGAATACCATAAAAAATAAATTGATGTGCAGGCGGTAAAGGTTAACCCAAAATATATACGAGTGCAACATTACGTTATAGAATTTAAATTTAAAATATAATAATGCAATAAGCGATATTACATAAAATAGGAGCTTCAACCAATATGTATAATACATAACTTACCAAAAGCTTTGGCGATTGCTACATTGCCAAGGACACCGATAATAGGAACTAACACTATGGAAGACCCTAAATCCGAACACATTTCTATAAATGTAACATTCTTGTTACCAATATTTGTACTAAACGGTGGTAATTTTAAATCTGGCAACCCTGACCTGTGAATGAATAACATGTTATTAATTTATTGTCATATCCTTATTAGATCTAGAGATAACTTATAATCTATCTTATATTATATATAAGATATCTTACAATTTCAATTAATTCAAATTATACTTTCATATAAGACAATATTAAATATCATTTCATATAAACAACTAATATATATATATATATATATATATAATTTTCTGGTCCTAATTTCTTCTGGCATATTTGTATGCGAATACATTCACATTAAAATTTAAAGCAATCTGAATGTTTTGTAGTTAAGTCGTAAAAAACACTTTTAGGGAGCTCACCTAGTTTATACCGATTAAACTATAAGAGATACATTAAATTAATGTACTATGAAATTGAAAATCTTATAAAGATCTAGAAAAAAATTACGATGGCACATATTTCTGCACGTAAATTCAGTGTAAATTAATATACAGTAAAATAAGAAAGAGTAATAATGTACAATTAAATAGGTATTTCACGACACAGCCGCGGGAGTGTGGCATGACGATGCGGTGTGACGCTACCAAAGACTGCCCACTAAAGCTACGTGTAAATTGAGTTCTACCGATAAAAATCTGTCGGTGTGTGTGATAGTGCTTTATTTGTACATAATGCAGTTATTATGTGCTGTACTAAAACTGTAAGTGCTTTAAAAGTACTAAAAACAGACCGAGTCCTAAAACGGAACGGAGTGATATTTTCTGATAATACTTTTTCTTTTTAAATAGTTGTAATCTCTTTATTACTAAAATTATTATCGTACAGCTCATTTTACTACAGTAGTAATTATTATGATAATTTAATCATATTACATTTTTATTGGGACTGAAACTGTGTCGGCAACAGAACATTAAAATTTATGTAACGCTTTCATGTAATTTTTTCCTTCCCGTTGGATTACTTTTTAATTGACATTTTAAAATATCCTGGTAATCAAAGATTGTATTATTGTTTTTTAATTGTAAAATTACCTCTAATATCAAAATAGTTTCCTTACAATACACAAAGCAACATACATATTGGTAAATGGATGAACGTAAGATTTTCTTTGATATATGGAGTGTGAAAGAAAACATGATGCATTATTTCAATGATTTTTCCTCATAAACAAATCGCCGGTCGCTCTAATAGCTCTGTATAATTAAAAAATATATAGTAGAAGGAGCACACCGACATTTTAATTTGTGTCGTCAAAAATAATCGCATAAAACTCACCTCACAGTACCCGTCAGCTTAAAAGGTGATCCGGAACCTTTTTCTAAGAGGAATGCGGCTAGAGAGCATAAAATAACTATGATAGCGTTCCTCGATGTCGACAATAGCCAAAAAGCTTTTTTGAGAGCTTTTTGACTCGGTGGTAAGTTGATGTCTTTAATTTTCTGAAAAAAAAAAGAAAAAAAAATTACGATAAAACATCTTATCTTCAAAGGTTCAACCTACGGTAAATTAGGTTAATTAACACTCTTTAAATTAGATAAACACCACGAGCCATATTTAATATTGCCTATTCTGAAATAATGTAAAAAAAAATAATTGTCAAACAGTACTTTTATTACGTCTTTGTTCGATTTCATTTTGCCAACCATTTTCGTATGTAGATGTAAATAGATATATACATTCAACCCTAGTACATTTGTAACGCTCAGATACCTTTGTGCACTTTACTTCGTATCTATGCGTGTCCTACGTAGTTTCAGCTGATTTATTTTTAGGGTTCCGTACCCAAAGGGTAAAAAAACGGGACCTTATTACTAAGACTCCGCTATCCGTCCTTCCCTCTGTCACCAGGCTGTATCTCATGAACCGTGATAGTCAAATAGTTGAAATTTTCAAAGATGATGTATTTCTGTTGCTGCTATAACAACAAATACTAAAAACAGAATAAAACAAATATTTAAGGGGGCTCCCATACAACAAACGTGATGTTTTTGCTCGTTTTCGCTCAATATTGATAACGACAATAGGTAGACGCTTGAAATATTCACAGAATATTTAGTTATATATTCACCATAGAGATGGACGATATACAACGATGTATTGTAAGCACTCGATGTATAGTAACGATGGATCGTTTTGAACCGATGTATTGATAATATTTCAACATCGAATATATATCGATGTTTTTTATTTGATACATCGAATACACATATTACGAAATGAGTGTCTATGAGTACTTATGACAACACTGACAAACGACTGCAGTGACTTTCACGAAGTTTCGTGAATCGAATCATAATAATCAGCTAACCTACCAATTTTTATCAATTTGGCTGAATGGGTTATGTTTCTATAGTCACGGAGCCGGCAAAGTCAAATTTAATTCTAATAGATATTTAAAAAATAAAATTCCGTACCATTGTTATACGTAATTGTACGGAACCCTTCGTGCACGAGTCCGCCTTGCACTTGGCCAGTTTTCTATCTGTACAAGCCTTTCAGTGAATTATGAAAATTGAAATAACACCTGTTTTCGTTTGTTTACATGGCAACAATATACTTTTGACGAAACATCACCGGAAGTATCTCCTTTTATTAAAATGCCAAAAAAAGTAAATAAAATTCCTCTAAAATGCATATTTCTCCCAAAGTTTTACTTTTAGAACGAAATGAGAATGAATATGAAGATTAGCCACGGGAGTATATCAAATTGCAACCTTTTAAATTCAATACAAAGTTATTGGTACTTGCGCAATGCACGTGTGTTGTATTGTTGTGGTTGTTGATAAATTTATGTATGATCGCAGGAGAGCATTGACAAATTTTTTAGTTCTTTATTATTTGAATAAATTTAAACGGAACATATACAGTTCAATTCTATATTTCTACTCGCATTCGAACGCTGCACATTTTGTAACAATTACGTTGTAAACCCGGAATTTGATTTTATTTTGTAATCGATATCAATTAAGATTCCTTATCAATTTTAGAGTTATTCGTAATAATGTATGTAATACAGTATTACGAATAATATACTAATATTATTGTACGTACACGTATTAACTAAGCGAATGTTCAATGGAATGATGTTGAATGCTAAATTACTTTTTTTTCTTGCCGTTCTGTAGAATTTGTGATTGTGTTTGTGGCGGTATATATGTGCATCGTAAATTGACGAAAATACGCATTAATAATAAATTTCAGTATTATTAAAAGTTATTAGACGTCGAATGTGTTTAAATAAACGTGTTTTAGAGCAATTTTTATTTATTATCGAGTTATAACCTAATTCAAAGTCGGCACGAAGCGAAAAACCTTTGTACCACCTGATTTTCACCGTTTTCTCTATAATATTTTCTTTAACTATTTTTTTTTCTTTTTCGCGTTTCGTATTACTACGGAGTTTATCTTACATCCTTATCCTACTATATTTCTCTTTTCTTTACTTTATTGTTACAAACCCCCCCCCCCTTTAAGTATCTTGGACGAAGCACACGTATGGAGTTTAGGGTTATTACAAGGGACGCTGAAACTAGAGTTAATTGGCCATGTCATAATACTGCAAATTGGCTTTTGCCAGTGGCAGTACATATGTACATTACCAATCTCGGTCCTTACTCTGAGGCTGTTTGAGTTACTAAAACGGATTTTTAGATGTAATTAGGAATTTAGCCCCTAAAGTCCTTTCACATCGCGCTGACTTGCTATATATTCCAGTTTTGTAATAATTTTATGTATAGAAGTCAGTAACAGATATTTTTATAAGACAATTTATAGATGATGTGTTTGCATAATATACGACATCCAAAATATGGCACTTCAAGTTGTTTTTTATTGAGCTCGAAGTAAGTATTTTATACCTATTGGGCGTATGTTAAATTATATGCTTATATTGACATCGTAAACTGATCAATTACAGCACATCACTCACCCTCATCAGCAAAAGGATTATTATACACGATACCCCCAGCGCGCTATCGGCTAATCGTGCGTTCGGAATATTTATCACCACCTATAAAAAAATATCTCGTTTAGTTATAAAAACGATATAAATAATGATGAGCGGAATTTAGATAATGATATGGACAGTCATTATGATGAAGCGATTGAAAATGAACAAATCAATATATTTGTTTTTGTAACTATTCAAAGTTTAGGACTAATATCGCTTAGCTTACTGAAACAATTATTGGGAACGATAAAGCCGATTAAATAAGTTTATTTTTAAAATAATGACCATTCATATTAACATCACAAATCTATTAGTGACTGTTTGTTTGAAGAGATTGTGCGGTTAAAGCACTGAACATATTGGGATAATTTGATAAAATGTTAAAATGATATTCGGAAACGATGTTAAATGACTTTGATTCCTTAAAAATAACATATTACATTAGAAAATTATTGAATAGTAATGATATTTATCTATATCGTAAAAACGCATTTAGGTATTATTGTAAAATATAATTATAAAGACAAAAATATGCAGTTCATGATTTCTGTATAGATATCGATCGAAATCATACTAATGATCAAGTTACACATCGAAATCGAAATTGGGACCAGAAAACGAATCGATATAGGGACTGGGAACGAGAACGAAGTAATAGGAAGAGCCCCAAATAAAATATGAAGAAATGTATTATACGTTCACGTGGAATACGTGAATATGTGGCAGGTATAATCAGTTAATTAAGATTTCATACCATTTTTGTATCATTAAAATATTGATACAAACCATTATTTAAAATAGACATGGTTTTCATATTTACTGCATAATAGATAATGTTCATACGTATATGAAGATACATACACACAAAACTACTCATTTGCGAGGCGCGAGCGTCAAATATTGAAATAAAAGTTTTTCACTATAAACTGCACATTCAAAGTAAAAAAGTTCAACGAAATCTACGAAACATGTTAGAGCTTAAAACATTAACAGTAAATGTTAGCGCATTGAATAAATCTATATGCCGTTGGTGTAATACATTTTCTACTAATGGGATAAAATTTCATTTCCAATTTTCATCTTCAATGTTTTTTTTTTTAATTAAATTAAATTTATCTGTATATCGATATTTAAAAGCGTAATCGTGATGAAACTGAAAATCTATTTTAATACCAGTAACGTAGACATGGTGGTTCAAAAAAAAAAACTAAAACAAATTACTAAAAAATAAACAATAACAAGAAACACATAACCTTCTTTACGGTGTCTATGAAGCCCCCGGACTTAAATTGCAGTCCCAGCAGGCCCTTGAGTTGGGAGACGGCGATGATGACCGAAGTGGCCGACGTGAAGCCGACGGTGACCGGCACGGAGATGAAGTCGATTAGGACGCCTGACGCAAACGACACGGCACAACGTGAACGGAGAAGTTATAAGGGCGGCCAACGGGGAAGGAGCGACATTTTTGAAATAACTTCAAAAATAACTACGATTTTTTGTTTTGCCGTGTTTAGTCCGCTTGTCACTGTGTGGGTATCATTGTCTTTTTACAATTTTTGACTTCGCGACAAGATATTTTATTCATTTTTTTGTAAAATTAGGGAGGTGAACGTTTTCAGGCAATTCGACTTTCGAAAATAGAGATGTTATCACATATTAACGATTTAAAGCCTTAAGAATTTTTCAGTTTATTCAAGGGGTGGCAATATATATGAAAATAATCTGAAAAAATGAAGAGTGGTCATTTGAACAGTGACATCAATATTCAGTAAATAATATTGCGTAAAATACTTACTTTTATTATTAGTATAGTTCTGTAGTAAAATTTCATTCTGTAAGAAGTATATATTTTGACAAAAGAATAACCTTTCCAACTCCAAAGGTCGCTTTTGATACTACGACACAGACAAAATAACTGCACTTTTTCTCTAGAAATTTAAGTAAGATGATTTTCAAATGTAAGCCAGTCAATCAAGAACAAATTATGAAACTGATTTCGAAGAGTTTTATTTGTTACTTCTGTTTGTAAAATTATAAATAATAAATAATTATCCTTAAGGCGAAAAAAAAATATGTATCTATATAATTTTATAGGTATAAAATGTTCATTAATAAATAATATGTAGAAGTACTTTAATGGTTGTAATTATTTAAAATTTTCCAAAATTTATGAACGATATACTTTCAGAACGCATTTGAAAATAATAAAATCGAACGACAAATATTTTTTTTTTTTGAATAACTGAAAACCTCGAAATAGCCTGAATGATTTGAAAGCAGCGTTTTCAAATCATTTAACAGGCTTTAACAAAGAATTATCCTTTCTTCCTCCCAAATCCCGCGAAAAGTACCTAAAAGTGCGTACAATGTTTAACGAATGGCATCCTGAAGAGATGAAAAGCTGTATATTTCACACGAGAGCACAGCTTTTTGCTTATATAACATTTGAATCCTTTGCTAGCATCGAGATAGTTTATTATAGAGACTCAGTTCCATAGCAATAAAGTTAATTTTTAAAGCGTCCACTTAAATTGCCTGGTTTGTGTAATTTATCATTATCGTATACGAGGTTAATACATTTTTTTGAACAACTTATATCTTTTTAAATACAAAAAACAACCGGACATATTCCGAATTCAACAGATATGGAATGGAAAGTGATGGCATTTTTTATACAATTCTTGCAACACATAGATGCAAAAGTGAGCATCTTTATGCATCCGAGAGACTTATCACTTCGAAACCCACTTGGTAGCTCTATTTGTACCAATGAAGCGAACTAATGAGGAGCAGAGATTTAGATGCTGTCTCTGTAACATGTATCGATGTTCGCTTACTACATTCAGAACTCTGTTTTAAAATCGATTTTGCTCTCTTAGTGAATAATTTTATACAGAAATACAGCAAATTAAAAGGATTGTGAGCGTAGCGCCGGATTTAGAGGTTGAAGATAAAAATAAATTTGTTATACAAATATTCAACACTTAATAATTTATGTGAAATAAATATTCAAACAAAAACATCTAAGTGTCATTAATACATGATTATAAAATCTTAAATGTTTAACATTTTAACATATTGAAAATTATTATCAGATATAAAATTACTATAAGGTTTCTGGTACGGGATCTGTTTTTCTCTCTCGAGAAAAAGAAAAAAGTTTTGCTGCCTGCTTTGGTACGCCTAAAACGATCTTTTTAAAGCTATAGAGGTGAAACTGACTATTGTTGGCTACAGAGAGTTCTTTAGTCCATCCAGATATTTTTTTTATCATATCTAGGTTGTGGTTATATTTCATCAAGTATATATCTAACTATATCCGATAATAAAATAATTTCTGTTTCGAAATCATATGTCATAGTAATTATTGAAAAGTTTCATTATGTACCATATTGAGAATATTTTTATAATAGATAATATAATAAAGACAATAAGATAATAGAGAATAATCACAACAACCAATTCTCACGCTGATAGAAGTTGTGACATATACTTTTTATTTAGGTCTACTCTATACTCTATATATATATTTACCGATACGTATATTAAATGCGATTTGAAATTTTAAATGATCGAGTAATTGATAAATCCTTCTGACTATCACAGATCAATATATAGATTTTTAAATAACATAAACCCATAAAACATAGATGAGCTTATTCCAAAGATACTCAAATAATATAATAACAGAGGAGACAATAGCAATATTCTTTTACAAAAACTTTAATCCCTCGCGCCGCTAAGTGTTGCCTAGTTACGCTTGATGTTTCACACTAGATTGAAGTAGATTGAGCGACTTGTTATCTATAGTTAGAAAGTTATACATTATAATTTAGTCCGCATTGTCCGTTATAGCATAATACTAATGTTTAAATCTCTTTGGCTTATTTAAAAATTTGATAAATACGTGCTAGTATTAGGCGCAATAAGACTATGATCGCTCCGTCTGTATATCAATATGGCTCCTCATCCGCAATTTTCGATTACAAAGAATATTAAAACACAATAAGCTATAGAAACAGTTTCCATTTCGACTAAAATGATTTCAAAAACGAATATAACACTAATAAAATATTTAAAGTTCCTGTAGGGCCTTATTCAATAATATTCGATATTGTACTCAATCATATTTCATAATGTGTACATTATTGGAATTACCTAAATGCAGAACTCCCATCAGTAATTGTACAAGACCCGTCAGAAAACATAAAAGGACAGCGTAGTCCGTATTTCTGCCTTGAATCTGCTGATACACCATCAGCGCCATGAGCGCCGTCGGACCCAGAGTTATCTCCTTGCATGACCCCAACACGATGTACACGAAACAGCCCATAAAGGACGAATACAGGCCGTACTGTGGGGAAAAAAATACTATAATTAAAACGGAAGTTGTATCCCCATGCGCAAAACACGCATGAGATTTTCGATGTCGGAAGGCATTTTAAAATGCTTAAGCTGAAAACAATGAAAGAAAGTCTGCAGTATATTCCCGTGCTGTGTACCCACCGTCTTCTAAAGGCTAACTTTTCTGTAACATTTCTAAGGGACAAAAAAGCATGCTACCCACCAGAGAGTAAGAGACCACCGCCGCCTATGGACATTCGTAACCTCGGAAGAATTAATAGAGCGTTGCCGCCTTTTTGAAAAGGAATAAGTTCTTTTTTTGAAGGTCTCTAGTCATAGTTGATAGCGAATACTACTCATGGTAAATTAACTTTTATAAGGTGTAGTTTTTTTTAAATTAATCTTTAGGTTTAGTTTTTTAACTTTTTCCGTAGACGGTTAGCACATTTTCACAGCAAAAACGAAAAAAGACAAATAAAACTCGGATGGCTGTGTATACCGATAACATAAACTCAGGGATATTTCCTAGAAAGGTAAGCAGAAACCACAGCTTTTTATATGGCTATGATCTTTACGAATCAGTCTCGCTTCATTGACATCTTTCAATCATTTTATGCAAGACCATTGGTTTCGGGTCTTTAAAATTTGCCCCTCTTTTAATATGTCACCAATTTGGTCTGCACATGAGTTGTGAGGGCCCCCCTTAGGTACCCTTTCATCACAAACACTCACTCTCTGAATTTGTTTCGACAGTCTACTTTCGTCCGTACATTCCTGATGACCAAATTACTAATTACTGCAACTACCTTTTTCTACTCTAGCCACTACATGTTCTTTCAAACAACGCTGTTCTCTAACATCACTTCCTACATCTATCTCTCAAAAACACCACACAATGCCACACGTCCTACGCAGGGATCACATCTCCACTGCATCGATTGTGTTGTCATGTTTCTTTTGTCACACCCAGCTTTTACGACTACTGTCGTACATAAGCGAAAAGACCATAGAATTGCATTAACCAAATGTGCTTGTCGTGTGAATGGAATAATAATAAATCTCTGAATGCCGTTAGAGGATATAAAAAATAATATGGAGGGAGAATTATTTACGAACTTCTTGAATTTCAACTAGTACCTAATCGAATTTAAGGAATAAATATAATTTTAAATAGAACGACTAAAAGCAGATGATATAAATTTAATATTTAATAGCAACCCCTTGAAAGCCGCCTTATACAATAGTGATATCTATTATAAGGGTATGCAATTTTTAAGTATTTCCTGTATATTTATATAATATACTAATTAGTATATTAATAGTATTCTCTGTATCTCTGCTTACCCTTCTGAGAAATAGGCGTGAGTTTATATTACTATTATTATATTATTGCAAAATCTGGAAATTTAATTATTTTCAACGTAACTAATGATACTGTGTACTATTCTTTATGTTGCACACACAACACACACTCGTGTAGCTATATTGAAAATTTAAAAACTCACGAAATAGGCTAATACAATACTTAATTTTTTTCAACAAAGGTTTCAGTAGATTAGTTATGAAATTACCTCTAGATCCCTTAAATTCCTAGAAAACCATCGACAGCCGTGAGTGTTCAATCCGCCTATGCGTTTACGTACCTGCGGCTCCAGGCCCGCCAAGGTGGCGTAGGCGAGAGCCTGCGGGATGACCGTCAGGCCTACTGTGATGCCCGCGATGAGATCGGCTAGGGCCTTCTCGGAGTTGTATTGCGGCAACCATTGCACTATCGGCAGCTTCCGGCGCAGAAAGCGTTTACACCAATGCTGTTTCTTCAAACGGTACTTTGATGGTGACGACATTGTATATTCGTATGATGAAGTCTGTAACAAAATAAAAGAGGAGACGCTGTTATATTCGTTCCATTTTAATATAATTCAGGGTTATTTGTATTTCAGAGGCGTCAATTTAGACAATAGTTTTAGCAGGTGACGCCGATGTTTTTTAAGTAGGCAACATTAGCTATCTATATACTGTTGTAGTTTCGTAGTTTAGAAGCGTACTTGATCTATACAAATATTCTATATACATAGAAGATTATTGCTTTTATGTATATAAATAATCATACGTTTAATGATGTAACTGAAGTGAATAAAAATAATTTCATTTTTTTTTAATATATATGACTTATTCGGTTTTCGCTTAAAGAAAATATTCTAAGTTCAGTTCCGTGGCAATTGTGTATAAAAAACATGTAAAATCAAAATTATTATTTGTCTTTTAGGATGGTTATCTTAAAGTTTAAAAGCATTTTTATGTTTCCGCTCTTAAATTTTCATAAGTACATAATAATTACAATATAGAATATTTTAAACAATTAAAAACGTAGGTATAAAGTCAAACAGAGCTATCGATCATAACTTATTTGGTATACAAAAATGTATAGAAGATAAATGTGATTTTTGCACTAAGCGAATTAAAAGTTATGCTATATAAATCACAATACATAACATACAAAATAAACGTTCGATCAGCGAACGCAGACTGCCCTAAGAAACCTTATCGTAATTCGATAAAAACGCGGAGATATATTTATGAAAAGCAATCCGACTGATATCCAAGGCCGGCGAGAAATATTGTGAACGTGGAAAAATGCGAGATTGAATCCCGGTGTTTTATTGCGCGTGTAAATGTTTACGAGCCTTAGGTATCCGGTTCTGATATCTAGGCTTCATCGGTGCATAGGCCCGTGATGATATCGTCTCGGATAGTTTTCGAGTTATGATCACGAATCCTTGTAAATAATCGGATATAGTAATCATTCTAAGTTTTAAGTTTGTTCGCATCTAAGTGTCCGTTGTATTCTCTACGTCTTATATATTACATGTGGAAAATTTAGCGCTATTTAATAAATAATGAACCTACAGAACCATCGTGTCGGTAGGTACATCGAGCATATTTATCGAAAGCTCACTGTTGGCGATATAAGAAGAGAAATGAAATACAAACGATAAACATTTTTATAATTTGGTTTATCGGTCAAGCTATTTGAATATGCTAATGTACGAAACTGTAGTATAAATTTTTGGGCTTTTTACCGGAATGCATTGTGTAGTTTTGAACAGAATTTTGGTTCTATTTCCTCAAAATCTGTTGACGAGAAGTAAATTACAATCAATGTGTATGAAATCGCGTGCATTAGCTAGTTTGACAATAGTATATAAAAAACGTTAGATCAGGACGTATGAGGAAGGGCAAACATATTTTTTTTATAAAACAAAGTGTAAACAGGTTTCTGACCACATATTGAAAAATCTGAAAAACTGTTGACATTGCAGGCAATGCTTAAAACTTTTCGCTATGATATTTATCGACGTGCCTTTGAACTCCTTGAGTTATAAATATTGTACTTGAGTTTTGAGTTTAAAATTTGAAAGACTGCAAGCATACTTTAAAATTTTGAATAATTTCGAGCCCAAAGTGTTCAAAAATAAAGACGCAGCAAATTATTAGCTCATCACGCTTTAAAAATCGGTTTTAGTGATTTTTCAAGCTATTTGAGATCTAAAATATAGTTTTACTAAGTATTGAGCTCTATAAGTTCAAAGATCTATGTATATAATGAAAAAAATGTTTTTTTTTTAATTTTTAACGACGATATTTTACGAACGCGTTGTTTTTTTATTTGCTTTATGGCATCCGATGCAGTTTTTTAAACAGAAAAAAAGACCAAGTACTAAACATTAATTCATCTATAATTTGGTATGTTATTTAGAAAAAAACACCTCCAATTTTTCGGTAACGATATCTCTCGAACGCACCAATCGATTTTAATGCAGTTTACACCGATGGACGTTGATTTTTAAGAATAAAAGCTGGTTATATTTTGGAAATCATCAGAACGGAAATTCGAATTAAATTAACAAAAAACTCCTTTTTTTATTTTCCTCCAACAATATCTTTTAACAAAGAAATCGATTTTAATAAATTTAGCAATGCTCGACGTTGTTTTCTTTAAGGAGAGTACTGGATAGATTTTGGCATCCATGAATAAAGTGATTCAAAATATATTGTAATAAGATATAAAAAAAAAATTCTCCAACGATATCTTTTGAAAAAATCAACCTATTTTTACAGTTGCGGCAGTTCATGGAAATATTTGGGGAAAAGAGCTGATTAGATTCTGTTACCGATCGGTAGAGTGACCTAAAAGTTATCTCAGAAAAACATTTTTCTGTAAACTAATTTTTTTGAGATTCCTCAACATTTACCTGGCGGAATTATTTCAAGTTTCAGGAAGTCTAAGTTGCGTAGACCGTTTTTAAATGTCGCAAACTGCGTTTCTATTGATTAATCCGTTTAAAAGTTATGAGATACTTATAAACACACACGCACGTACGCACACACGCAACATCACTCGGAGAATGGTCCAAATAAATTCCTAGGACCCTATAACGTCAAGATTTGATGAAAACTCGATTTTAAAAATCAAAAACTTTTCAATTCTATGGTGTTTTTTCAATATCCATAGCGGAAATTTGAAAATATTATTGAAATACAGAATAAGCGTAAATACCATTAGTCACAGTAAAAAGTTAAGATCTAAAAATTAACACGATAAGACGATTTATGTTCTAAGATTTTTGGAAGTCATTAACGTGGAACGTGGAATTAGTACTCTAACCTATAAATAAAAAAATTTGGTTGCCTGTAAAGTCGGTATACGGGCGAAAGTTTACGTGACAACGACTTTGAATGGTAAAATCATTTTAATGTGAATATTCATTCGTATAGTAGGAAGAAGGATGAAATAATAGTAACAATTTAAAACATTTATTTATACAAAGAATTATATTTAAAACATTAATTTATACAAAGAATCTCGCACTTTTTCATATTAACAAAATTTTACCTTTACACACCATACGTATTTATATACAAATATACATACAATAACTTGCAATACATTTGCAAGCTATGCTAATTCTCTGGTGCGCGTAGACCGATCATAGTTGAGTGGGAGAGAGACGCAAGGCATTCGGCGGGCCTCTCTCGTTCGGTGGTATCGTTACGTTACCGAGCGTTACACCTTTTCATAAGTGACTCCCAGTCGCAACCTAATTTAAGACGTTGTCACGTCAAAAACAGAACACTGCCGACAGAAGTGAAAACTTGAATAATTAGATATATGTGTATTTTTGAATGGTCAGGAAATATTTTATTGTGCAGGAAATACTTATAAATGAAGTGTTTTTTTTTTATTCATTAATAAACTACTACTACAAAAATTATATTACAATTTCATTGTACATGAAAAATAATGCACATTATTTTACATACAAAAATTTCAATCTACTGCTTAAAACGTAAATTTACAAATACAATATGAAAAGTTCCGAAATGAATATTTATCTATATTGCACGTATATACACAATATATGCTTATATTATATATAGTTATATTATATATAGTTATATTATCAATGTATTTCAACCTAAAATCAACTCTCGTGTAAACGGGGCCTATATATCTAGATACTTATACATAGAGGTGTCGGTTACGGTAGCGGTAACAGTGTCGCGAGTTCAGTGGTTTTTTCCCATCTCAAAAAATGACCTGTATATCTATGCACTTACATACACAATATATGTACACACTTATTTACAGAGATGCCGGTTACGCAACGGTAACAGTGTCGCGGATTTTTTTTTACCATCTCATAAAATGACCAACGCGCTTACAGAAGTTTTCACTTCAAAAATAATGTACGATTTCTTCAAATCCTAGTGTTCAATATTATGTACAGCAAAACTGTATATGCTACTATGGTAACGTCGCTGATTTATAAAAGCATTTTAACGTACGCGCCGGAAATAGAGTGTACGAGAGTAACGAAGGTATATTAATTCGTATTTATCCGCTATTTATACACGTCGGACGATCACGCGGGCTACGCGCCGATAGTCAAAGACCTCATGAAAATACAGCTAAACGGGTTTCCGCTCAAGACGATGACCGTAAGGCAATTTCAGGAGTTTATCTAAGAGCTCTCTTGATAAATCCCCACACGTAGCCGCGGAGGGTGCGCCGCCGAGGCGCCCTGCAATCCGCTAATAGAAAATAATAATGCGTAGTTTTTGTGCGTGTTTCCGTCGGATTTGGGGTGTTCAGGGGCCATCTCTACTTACACACGCCGCAACATTTAGGATTAAATCTATATGCAGCCTTTGAGTGATGATTTTTCGAAACCAATTTTTAATGACAACTGTTACGTTTTTATGCAAGATTTTAGGCAAAAATAAATAGTTCGTTTGAAAGATTTATTTTTGAATGAAAACTTGCTATATGAATATTAAATATCTGGGCGACCGAGATGTCGTACTTCTGGTTTGCCGTGGGAATATGATAACTTCGCATGGGAAAAGTTCTTTATATTTATTTTCATACAACTTATTATGCAAAATATAATTACATATTTTATTTATGTAGTGCCATTTATTGTTGACAAATAATGACATAATAATGTTTAGAATTTTGAAAAACATTTAATTTATTTTTGTAATCAACTTTTTCAGAGTAGACATCCATATAGAATAAAAGCAAACCTTTGTGAAAATAAAAATTTGCATCACAATCGTTGGGGCCGTTTGCAATATCGTATATATGCAAGAATTGCTCATCAAATACTACAGGATGAAAACATCACCGTTGTATTATTAATTGTATAATTTCTAATGTTAAATCTAATGAGATAAGGCTTACCGTGAACCGGCGTCCGAACTAAGATCTTATGGATTGCCGTATGTGTGGGCGCCGTAACACGCGTGGGCACCGCAGGCGGCGGTAATGTGTTCACCTTATCACAAAGCCTCTCCGCCAGCCCAATATTAGGCCAACTGATTTAATTTCGGGCCCTTTGTGTCGCACACTTCCAATTTCCTAATAAACGGCCCCGCTAAACACGCCCCTACGGGAACAAAGCCCCTCCGCCCAGTTCTTACAATGAAAAGGGCGGTAATAATCGATGCCCTTTATCGTATCGAGTAATTGTTCTAGATGCCAAATATTAACTGCTTATTGTAAAATGTGACTGTGCATCGCGCCCCGCGCCGCCCCCCGGCCGCCGGCCGGCGCGCTCGTATTGTGGGCAAATACTAAATGAGGGTTATTTATGATTGTCGTTAATTTATCGAGTTTTATAGGAGGCTTTATTAATTAGATATTATTTCGTGGTGCATTGTTAAACAATACCTACGTGACGATGCACATGTATAAATTAATAACTATAAATTCGAGCTAACGGCTCGAATTTACAGTCATCTAAAGTCAGATTATTGTATTTCTAAAATTTTATCACACTATATAATAATCAGCTTAGCTGTAGTCTCTGTAGCCCTAGCGAAAATCAAGATCAGTTTTATTACGTTTCAGACAGGATTTAAAACACAGCCACTCGTTTTAATCTTAGCATAAACCTTTGAAAAAGTTCCACAAAATAGAAAAGGATTTTATTATTAGGAGTACAAATAAATTTCCGCCGTTTTGAGAGAGATGGCATAGCACGAGGCTTACGTTACAATTCGCAGATGATAACCGGCTTGAAAATTAGGCTGCTCATTCAAGCTCATTCAATTATAACCCTATCATATTATTGACTTCATATTAGCATCATATATCTATTTTTATCCAAAAATGTCTAAATTTGAGTCAAATAAGAGTCATTTGCGGGAACTTTTAATTTACTTCTTTAATTTAAAAAAATCTGCAGCTGAGGCACATCGATTGCTCCTAGAAGCATATAATGAGGCTGCCTTGAGTGAGAGAACATGTCGTGAGTGGTTTTAAAAGTTTAAAAACGGCGATTTTGACGTAGAAGACAAAGATCGCAGTGGAAGGTCAAAAACTTATGAGGATGCAGAATTGGAGGGAGATTCATCTCAATCACAAAAGGAAATTACACTTACTTTAGAAGTCACTCAGCAAGCAGTTTCGCATCGTTTGAAATCGTTAGGAATTATTCATAAGCAAGGTTATGGGACATTATAAAGCCGATGATGTCGACCTATTATGGAGTGAAGGATTGGGGAATTACAACCCGCATCCAACATCCACAGCAAAACCGAATATTCATGGAAAAAAAATTAATGCTGTGTATTTGGTGAGATCAGCTGGGTGTGGTGTATTACGAGTTGCTTAATCCCAGCGAAATAATCATGGAACTCTACACCGAATACAATTGATGAGATTGAGTTGAGATTTGAAGGAAAAACGCCCTCAATACTACTCCAGACAAGACAAAATTATTCTTTTACACTATAATGTTCGTCCACATGTAGCGGTTCCAGTGAAAAACTATATAAAAACACTTGATTGGGAAGGACTACCCCACCCGCCGTATTCACCAGACATTGCGCCGTCCGACTATCATCTGTTTCAGTCAATGGCACATGTTCTGTCAGAGCAGCGGTTCACATCATATGAAGATACCAAAAATTGGGTTGATTCGTGGATAGTCTCAAAAGATAAGGAGTTGTTCAGACTTTGAATCCGACACTGCCTGAAAGATGGAAAAAAGTAGTTGCTAGTGATGGACAATATTTCAATTAAAATTAAATTACCGTTCTTTCACAATAAATACTATTTAATTGACAAAAAACGGCGGAAACTTATTTGTACTCCCAATAGTATCACCAACTTATTATACTCAGAATTTACTGTCTGGACGTCGGTATCGGATCCTTCATTATCTATATATATAGATGAATTCGAGCATCCAGACATTGCGCAATACAGTCGATATTGCCGTGATATAATATTATTAATACGATTAATAAAGAAATGTGCGAGATCATTTCATACGCCTCTTACGTAATACTGCGTAGGAAGTAAGTGAGTTTTGATCAATTAGTATAGAGTTGTTACACCGTCTAACTTTCCCTACGTGGTGACTATTAATGAACATACAATAAACGTTTCCAAGGTACACTCGCGAACGCGATAACGCTAGTAAAACTTTCTCTGTAATATTCCTCGATCCCCAAATAAGACATCGCACAAAACCCAAGAAGGAAATCCCAAATAGACCTACAGAAGACGTCTTATCCGCGGCCTCGCCCGCCGTCGGGCGTCCGTCGAAACAAACCAATTAATGTCGGCGCAGCCACTTACGAAAGTACTGAACGGGAATTACCTATAAGCGGAGTGGGCGGCGCGCGGGCGCCGGGCGCGCGCCGCCCGATAATGCTGTGGCCGGGAAGTGTTAATTACGTAGCCCGTGTTTTCGACCTAATAAATCCACCTGGAACAATATTGGAGACCCTTACTTTGTTTCGGCCTTGGAATTATCTCGCGGGTGCGATTGGAACTCTTTTTCTGATACGTAATTGCAATACGGGCGGGCGATCGCCACATTATTAGCGACTTCGGTCAGGGGGAGGCCTAATTCCGCGCGGGGCGATTTGGAAACGGCATAATTATGCGAATTAAAAGTCATGTGATATCGAATACTTATCATTGTAATTAACCTTATGGCATCTCTAATTTTAGATCAAATTGCAGTTATGAGTATTAGTGAAGATAGTGAGAAAGACAGTGCCGCACCTTCAACAGACTTGTTATCATTAATTAATGATAACAAGTCTGTTGAAGATGAATTGATCTTATATATTAACAATATATCCGCAGCACAAACGCAAAGCTAAGTCGCAGATCGTACAAATGTAGTATATATAATGGCTAGGGTGCTTTTTTTTTTGAACTATTTTTTTTTTCGGTCCCATGGTGAAATTTTGTTGGAAGTACCGTAAAAAAAATTCCCTGAAAGTTTGAGCCCTTAATATTAATTACTAGACCAAGGCGTGTAAAGATATCCCATTTAAAATACATGTAAAACTTGATTTTTTTTTCTTTTAAATTTTATAACTCAGAGACATTTAATGGGATTATCTCGCCCAAAGACAGGTCTTCTTCAGAATTTAACGCTCTACAAAAGTCTCTATTACAGTAAAGTCATAACTTCCACCTACGGGGTAGTACAGGCCCCTAAACCTAATTTTTCCATAAAATTCGCGTTTTTTTGGATTCACCTCGTAAACAACACTAGCTACGGAAAAATTGTAAATGACAAATTTGAAGGAAATTTTATTTCCTACAAAAAAGTCTTTGGCACCAAATCGTTAATATTAATACATTTTGAGATACAGGAATTTTAAGTTAAAGTGGTATGGAATTTCTATGGATTTCTGAGCTTAATTGTTAAATTATCAACTTTTTATTATAAATTGTAAATTTTTCATCAAAATAAATAATTGCTAATAAAAATGACTATATTCAAGTTCAATTTTCATTAAAAAAAAATTCATTTAATGATGTTTTCAATGAATTACAAAAATGTTGGAAACAACAAAATCTAATTTTAAGTAAAGTCTCATCTATAATTATTGTAAAAGTGAAACAAGAGAGAGACTCGAGTAAGTTGATTTTGTTGCACAATGGATACTGTGAGGCGATGATTTTTACTGTTTGAAAAATTTTGTCTCTTCATCTTTATTATGAGTTAAAGCTTCATTGAATTTTTGAGTAAGGGCGACTCCTCGTTCAGCAATATCATTTACCACTTTCAAGTTTTTAAATATGTTAAGACATTTTGGTAATCAGGATTTGATTCCCATGTATGTTGTTCAGTATTTATAAATTCATAAAGGTCAAACTGTTTAAAATTAATGTTGAGTTTGGAGTCACAAAGTCACTGATATTTGTCAGCAAATGAAGAAATTAGGTTGTAAGGCACTGAAAAATCAATCGTTTGTAATGTAAAATATAAATAATCGGTTATTTAAATGACGATTTATAGTAAAATTAATTTATTTAACAATTTAACTTAAGAATTCCATACCACTTTAACTTAAAATCTCTATATCTCAAAAAGTATTAATATTAACGATTTGGTGCCAAAAACTTTCTTGTAGGAAATAAAATTTCCTACAAGTTTGCCATTTACAATTTTTCTGTAGCTAGTGTTGTTTACGAGGTAAATTCAAAAAAACGCGAATTTTATGGAAAAATTAGGTTTAGGGGCCTGTACTACCCCGTAGGTGGAAGTTATGACTTTACTGTAATGGATACTTTTGTAGAGCGTTAAATTCTGAAGAAGACCTGTCTTTGGGCGAGATAATCCCATTAAATGCCTATGAGTTATAAAGTTTAAAAGGAAAAAAATCAAGTCTTACGTGTATTTTAAATGGGAAATCTTTACACGCCTTGGTCTAGTAATTAATATTAAGGGCTCAAACTTTCAGGGAATTTTTTTTACGGTATTTCCAACAAAATTTCACCATGGGACCGAAAAAAAAAGTAGTTCAAAAAAAAAGCACCCTAATAATGGCGTTACATGTACATAATTGTATATTTCAGTTATGTTCAGACTCTTTTGATGATAATTGAAATGGTAAGATATTCAGTAATAATTGGTTATTCATATTTAAGAACGATTACTGCGGGATGTAAAAATTCTAGAAGTTTTAATGGCAATAAAAAATGTATTAGGTCCAAGTGAAGTAAATAGCGCCGCATCGCTAAAATTAGATAAATAATATCGGACTCCTTTCAGCTCCACGAATTCCCTTTTCAGGGATAAATTGGAAATTTGTAGTTATCATGCTTTAGACTAAATTTTTTATATCAAATTACGGTATTACTAGGTACATTTCTTCCGCTGGAAACCGTAAATAACTGGCCATCATATCCATTAGGATTGAATGGAAGAATAACAGAGATAATGGTAGCAGCGATTTTGAAGAATTTACTTTTAATTACAAGGAGATCAAAGACAAATTCACTGAGCCATATAAACTTTTCACAAAATAAGTATTTTTAAATTTCCGCATAACGCTTTGTACAAGATGATAATTTAACTTGATCATAATGATATTGATATAATGATTAAAAATTTAGGAGTACATTTATTTATTTGAGACGTAGACTTTCGAATGGATAATCAATATATTTTCTCTTCAAAATCTATAAAACAACCGTCTGTTTGAAGTCAATGACTGAATAGTACATTCTACTTTTCGATTTTAAATTACTGCCTTGCACATAAAATGTAGAATTTTGATTGCTCAGTGTATTCTCAATGTTATGATTTCAAAATAAACTCTTTATAATTTATCTTCGACTATTCAGGGACTGCCTTTAATTTGTAGTTCCATACCATCTAGAACAAACATATTGATCAAGATCAATGCACATTATTATATATTTACACGTTTTTCGTTATTACACTATCCTCGTACATCGAAATTGCAGAAATAAATCTCAAAGGCACCAAGAGCGATGTCTCATCACATCTTGTTGAAATACTAATTCAACAAAGCATTGTAATATCGTAAACAATGATAATTCAAAAGCCAGTTTGAAATACTTGCCACTAATTTTTCGATGAATTTGATCGACAGTTCTTTCTAAAACTCGATGTCTGTGCGCTTTGCTTGTTGCGTGCAAACTGACTTGTCATTCTCAATTCGGCGGATAAAGTGGACTCGGTAAGTGGTGAGCGACCATTCTAAAGAAGTTCCTTGACATCTAATTATCTTAAGATGAAAATTATAGCGGCAATTTTGTTTAAATTAGGGATATCATTAGAAAGTTTCTACATCTCATAAAATGATGTAAATAAACGCAAAAACATTAATTTCATGGGCGAACAAATAAAACATGCTTTTATTTTGTCATAGTCAAGTTCATACATTTTCAATGTTTGGTATCTTTTATGTAAATCAATAATCTTCACACAATCAATAGAATCGTAACAAGAACAAAAAAAATTCGAACAAGATGTTACATAATAAAATCCTAATTTGTGTGATATTTTTCAATTGTATATATATATTACACAATTATATAGAAGCGCAAATTTGAATTTAAGACTGCTACGAAAATTTGAATTCTAAGCGAGTTTTACGAGCCAGTTATTAACATACAAAGCGAGACATTTTATATGTTAATATAATAACTAAAACAAAATAATATATATTTTCGGACGTATACACAGCATCATCTAGTCCCACACTAGGCAAAGAGGCTTTTAATAGTAGATGTAACAAGTTGATAGAATATATATTTGTTTTTTTGCAAATATGTACGTGTTATACCGAGTTATCAACTGCGCCAATCAGGCGGTCATATTTTCTCGAAATAATAATGTTGGAAACATAAAATCTTAAAACAACAAACACTTAGGGCTCCTTCCACCGCATCTTTTTAAACTCACTTTTAACTAAAGGCTTCTAAAATTATTTCTGCATTCCAAGTCTTCTTTTTATCGGATTTTAGCCCGAACAACCGTTAAAAGGAGGACGCCGGGCGAAAATTTTATTTACAATTGACTTTTTGTTAAATGTCAGTTTAAAAAGTGGAAGAGGCCATTAGTGTTTTATATATTTCGGCTCAGTCATATTTACGATTTCTTATTAAAAGCTTATATTTAAAAAAAAGGCTAACTTCTTGTCTACGCTGTCTTTTGACTTTTGATGTCTGGAAAAAGAAATGCAATGTAAAATTTTGAAGCTGTTTGGTTACGCCTTATTAACATTAGTGTTAATGAATACAGAAAAATATTGCGTAAATTACATGCAAGTCAGAACTTGTGTTGCCATAAATATCTTTGTACTCATGAAATTGTTGTTAACAATTGGTGTACAAGAAAACTGCCTTTCGATCTGAAACCTTTATTCCTGAAATCATTTCGCGAAAAATCTTAGACTATGTTTCCGAAAGGATATACATAATTTAAAATATTAATTAAACATTAATAAAATGACTTATCAGTATGAAAAATATTGAAAATTTAAGTATTAGTGTTGTAAAACAACAATATAAAAGTTTCGCAAATATTGTTAGGAGAAGAAACGAGTTTTGAAGGTTGAACGGCACGTGACATTATTACCTGATTATCCGTCGATTACGTGTATATCTCTCTCTGTTCATATCATTATACCCCGTCATTGAGGTTTGCATTGTTAATGCACGGATGTTTACCAAATTATCCGCTTTAAAACTACGATGATTATATGCAGAGCTATTGTGTTTAATGTTCGTTGTGTTGACCTGATTAAAAACATTGCCCCAAAAACGGTCTCAATAATAGACAAAAATCATCTAGACTTTCCACTGCTGTAATATTCACATACGTAATTAAGTTCGTACGGAACCCTCAAGGTAAGAGTCCTGTTCGCACTCGTATGATGTTTTTTTTTATGTCCCCTTTAGTGCGACCCGCCGTCACAGTCGAAAACGAGACACGATAAGGTTCACCATCCCCATGTTCCGACTGACGGAATAATTCGGAGTTTTATCAGCGAGCCGGTGTGATAAAGGGCGGGTTGTGTGTCGATCCGTCATGTGTGCGCGCGCCCGCACGTAATTCGGCGATCAATCCGTCGGCGGCGGCGGCGGCGTCACGTCGCGACCCGCTGACGGATCGGCTCGTATTAAAGAGTCGCGGAAATTATGTTTCATAAGTGCGCACGCGAAGGAAACAATGCAAAAGAACATCACACCCGCACCGAGTACGTGATAGTACTTATCTTTTCGAGTTAACGCGCACTGAGCATGCGCCGAATTGCTATTGCGGCATAACTTCGGTGCCGTTTGAAACGATGTGAACCTGTGAGTTCGCGAGTATATTACTAGCTTATGACGTAGCTAGTGTCGTTACTGATACTGGTTCAGCATAAGAAGTAACAATGATCCGTATTAACTATAAATAACAATTTACAAGTACGCATTCTGATTAGATTGTTGTTGTAATCGTTATCGAACGATACAGAAAACTGTTGCGATAATCACAATAAAATGCTAAAAGCTATACGCGAAAAATGTTAGATTTTCAAAAAATTTAAATTAAAAAATATGCATTTTTTTAGAAGTTTAGGCGTAGACTACAAAAGACTCCGTTCGGTATGAGTCTTACGTACCTCTTATTTCGCCCACATCCATCGGTCATTTCGTACAAAGCTCGGAAGTTATGGAAGCTTTCTCCTAAATGCATTTCTTTAAACATTTAAAACTCTGTACTTAGTGTCTTCTCATACATGAAAGATTACTATGATACTAGAATGAGATGAATCAGCCTGTTGTCCAGAACCCAGGATACGGGATTCCATTTACAAGCAACGTTCATAACTAGGAATAGGGTTTATAACGTTTCCCCTCCAAAGCTAACCGTTTTACTAAAGTATAGAATTGATATAGATTTATAGTTGTCATTAATCGACTGAATGATGGACTAAATCGTAATGACGAATAACGTGAATTTATTCGTTTAGATGAAAAATATGCTTAGCAATAAATTGTATTGATTTTCATCGGTTACAATCATCTATATTATAAAAATAAAGGAAAAGAATAAAATTGAAGTTGACACTATTAGGAAACATGAATTATTTGTTCAACGTTGCATTTATTTCTTTATATGAATTAAATAATTCTGAGTTAATACAGCATAAATTACTCCACAGTAAAAATAAAAAAAAAAAAGGCCGCTTTGCTTTTTGCATCCATTACCCAATGGTGGAGTGTTATAAAAGGCAATAATCTTTTAAATGAAAAATCAGCCAAATGCGAGTACAGTCGCGTATTGTTCTACTCTGAGTTCCGTAGCAACATAGAACATATTTGTGTTGTCTTTGCAAAAGAAAAAAATGTAATTGGAGATCTTTGGTGCGAGTTCAATTCACAGCTGGCCAATTTTAATTTCTTGTTGTTTTACTTTTGAGCTTGCACTATGATCACACTAAGTTTAATGTTTGTGTGTATTGCTGGTTTTTGAGGGAGTAAGCAATGGAATTCAAGAAAATCTCTAATAATTCTAAAACACAGTCTTTAAAGGCAGAACAAACGGAGAGATAGATGGTGTACTATTATGTACGATGTACTAACATGGACATAGTATTATGGTGATGCAAAATTTACATTTGCGAATGTAAGTGGATTTTTTATAGTTTAAGGTGATCCACGAAAGGAAATGGGGAATTGACAGAATGAACCAAAATCAGTGCATAAAAATATTTTCATGCTTATTGAATGGATTATGTAATATGAAAAGGAGAGAGAGATAAGAAATAAAATAATTTGTATCATGATTTTTTTTTATCATTGTCCATTCATCGCTTGATACAATAAAACATAATAGGAAAATTATTGTAAAACATTGGTCAATGAACTTATTACTGCAGTACTGAAGTATTCTAGAGTTGAAGTAAATATTGTGATGTCATATATTAGCAAATTGATCAATAAATGAAGCTAAAGTGAATTGAATGAGAGCGTGCGTGTCTTATTAAAATTGTCCTCGCTGAATTGTGTCAATTGTCTGCCTCAGTTACCTATGCACTGCAATTAAATAATTTTTAGCTAGACCATGTCCACTGATTATTAGTGACAACAGCTCCGTTTTCATTTTGACATCACGTGACAATAATCCATTCAACAAATAATTACTAATTGCTATCAATTCAAAGCAATTATTTTTAAGAGCAAATATACGAGATACATATATAAGTTAAATGTGTGTTTTAACACATTCATCGGTGCTCAATTAAGTTGAAGTTTTCTCTCGTGACTCATGACATCGCAATAAGCTCATAACTTCAACTTGTTTAGTATCAGCGAGGTTATCAGCCATTAAAGAGTTTTACCTTTTCAGATATATATAATAATTTCAAATGTATAATCCAGTCGAAAGAAAATTCTGGTTTTTTCAGTCAACCTCGTCTTGAAACTTTTTGCAAACGGCACTTTAGATAGCACAAAACATAAATGCTGCTTCTACAATATCAAACAACTATTACAAAAAATAATAATATCTTAAAAAAATAGTCTTTGAAATCCTACGTAGATAAGCAAAATACTTTGCGATTATTTATTGCACGATTTATAACGCGAAGAATTTGAGAGTGCTTCACGATCGAAAATTTTTCTTGTTTTTATTTTATTATGAACAGATCTCGCTGTCGATCCCGATCCGGCCTGGTTACGGTTCTAGTCCCGGACCGGTGTTAAACTTGCTCTTCCTTGGAAACTGTTGTTTTTGATAGGCTATCAGTATATCGAATGTATTTTATTATGCATGTTTTCGCAAATATTCATAATCTTCTCCTCTTATAAAAAAATTTTGCCAAAGAAACCATAGTCACTGAAGTAATCGTTTCTGAGGAAAATAGCTTAAAACATCTATGTAAAAATGTCGTATTAACAACCTTGGAACAGCTGACGCGTAGGTACTGCGCCGCAGCGTGCCGCGCGGTCAGCCACCCAATCGCGCCCGTGCTTGCCACCTGGCCGAGCGTTATTACGGTTGTGTATACATTATTTTATGTAATTTATAAGCATATTTTCAATGACATATTTTTGTTGTAGTTATTTTGGCGAAGTTGTTTTAAAAAAGAAGGAGATTATGGATATTTGCAAAAAGATGCATGATAAAATCCAGTCTGTATATAAATAACAAACGGTTCTATGTGCACGCGAGCGAAGCCGCCGACAAAAGTTACTGTATACCAAAACCTAACTAGATAACGTAAGTACGTTTATTACGTATATATTAAAAAAAGAATCACGTATGGACATACACGTAAGGCTGTCAAGAGACATGTTTTCATCTGATTCATTCGCAAACATCATCATAACTCAGCTAATTTGTAAGAAAGACCTATAAATTAATATACCTATCCAAATCATCCCAACGAATAGTAGTTTCTCAGATTAGCCTTCGCAAACAGACAAACGCCGCGAGGGATTTCAATTTATAATATCTAATGATACAAACCATGTACAGAATGCAAAATATGATGGATATTACACAGAGAATTCGAAAGAATAACTCCCCACGATAAGAAAACGGATAACATTGTGTATTCATTAGTTTTATATTGTTCTCGTTTTACCTTATTATTATAATAAAGGTCCGTGATCGATCGGTTTTTTCGTATGTATTTCAAAATAGACGCATTTATTGTTATTTAATAAGTACTATAAATTACATTTAAGGATTCCCGATCTATATATATTGAACAAAAATTTCTATATACATATACTACAGGGGAAATAAAAAGGCACATATAGAAATACATTTTCAGTTGAACTGAGGTAATTCCGAGAAAAGATAGGTCGTAATCAGTTACCAGTGGAGTGGAAAAAAGAACCGGTAGGTGATATAATAAATTGTGATTTCGGGCAAAGGTCGACAGGGGTGGAGTTCCTCAAAAATTAGTGGAGGCAGGTGTTTTATACTGGCCGTAACGTTCCAGTGTTTACACACGATTTACCAGAGAGAATCAAGGATTAAAAGATGAGAATCGGAAGGGGAACCCTTTTGTGTAATGTCTGCTTTTTCTGCAGATCTATTTTATGTAGCTTTGGGATGAAAGCTAGGCACATGTTTTATTTATTTAGGAGTTGGGAACAACAACAGCAGCAAACGATCAATGGCGTGAGTGCAGATTATACTTCCATTGAATAAATATTATAATTGACTTATTAATTTAAAAACTGGCTAAGAGCGAATTGAGATAGTAGAATTGGGGTTCCGTATTAATATTTATTAGCCAAGGATTAATAGAACAGGTAAAAAAACCTTCGTAATTAAAAATCTTTTATGTTTAGTTTCTTGAACAGAATCCTGAAGTTTTCCGACAACATATATCATGTGTCAATATTTATATATGTACGAATAAATGTATATAAATATATGTGGCCAACTTGATTATAGCACGAAAATAGGCCGACTCGACGGTCCGTGTCAAGTCGGCCTGTGAGAGTCGCCAACGGAACTCTCACAGTGAGTGATATTGCCATTGGCCCATTCCTCAATTATCTCATTCCTTCCTAAAAGGAAAAGGCCGACAACGCATTACTGACTCCTCTAGGGTTGCAAGTTTCCATGGGCGGCGGTGATCACCGACTCTCTGGGGGCTCGCAACCGGTTTGTCCCTTGAAAATTCCAGATAAAATATGCACGTCATTATGATTATGATAAAATTACAAATCTCTACGCTACATAGTTTTCAAGAAAATCTGTGAAAGACGCACAAACGCATATGAGATTAATCTTATAAGAATTTCGTGTTAAGATAAACACCTCAAATTGGAATATTTTATGATCAGAAACCATTATATATATTATTCTTTGTAATAAATGTTATGTTTTTCTTTTCTTCGTTTAATATTTAACATCTGAGCAAGTTACGTTAGTAAGAATTAATTAAGAGAAGAAAGTCGAAAGCCTATTTAAAAATTCGAATCATTATAATTTTAACATTGTGATTTATGATCACGTTCAACAATACCTTCGGTTTTTTACACAAGTTTTGAAATATGATGCAATGAGATCGTGAACGTTCTGAAGAAAACTTAAAATTTTCCAAACTATAGATCATTCCCCTTTTGAATTGGTGACATGAAGATTAAGATGTAGGCGGCGACAAGAGAATATCACGATGCGTATAAGTTTAGTATAAAGACTATGAAAATATATTAAAAAAAATAAACTTGGGTCGTTTAAAAAAAGTTCACGTGTGCTAGTACTCCCTTGAACGTTAAAGACTAAAAATGAAATAATCGAGTGTGTTATCGGATTGTTTAATTAAATAACAGAAGTAATGTAGGGAATTTATTTGTATGGGATTATCGGAACTTTTAAGGCGAGGAAATGAATAATCAGTTGAGAATTATTGACAAATTTAACCTGCATCTTTGACAACGGAGGTTAACGTCGCCAAAATTATCATATAAGAAGAATATATCTTATACCTAAGTATATTCTGTTGAACTGAAATAATTTGTATCTAGAAGCCTTAAGAAACCAAAAAAGAAATTTGTTGTCTGTAAAGTCGGTTTACGGACGATAATTTTACGTGATTACGTCATAAGAAAATATTGAAAAATTGCATACTTTTATGAATTGAATTATTACCATTGAATTATCATTATATTGTATCATCTAGTAATGATCATTATTTTGTATCTCTCTTCCACTCTATCGGCTAATGGAGTGGAAGAGAGATAAATGCGTCGCAAGCCGAACACTTAGGCAGATTGTGCCTTTCTATCGCTTGTTTCGCGCTCTCGCTTGCACGCACGGCTCATGCGGAACGTGACAATGAATCATGCTTTTTCGTGCATGCAGCCGGTGTTCATCGATTTATAAGACGTTATCACGTCAAAAGTTAAATCCGAGTAATTATATTCTATTGTTAATAAAGGGCCAAAATATGTTGTATAAAACTCACGAAAATTAGTGGGTAAAAAACTGGTCTATCGATGAGACTCACGTACAACTCAATAGTTAAAATCATCCGAGCGAAATATCCGACTTTCGTCCGAATTACATTTGTTTGAACCAATACAGCCACAGTGGCTGTAGCGGCGTTTCCGTTGAAATTTAAAAACAGGCAAAGACAAAGGAAAGACGACAGCGACGACGTAATTGATAACGACGAGCCGGGGCGACCGCGGACAAAATATCAGGCACCGCTCTCGAGAAATCAAAGCTTTTTCTTGTTTGCAATAAAGTTTACAAAGAATAACGCGATTGACTCGTCCCGTTCGGCATAGCGGCAGACTCGATTCGCCGAAGCAAATGAATCAAACGTATTTGGGTCAGTAATTGCGAGACAAAGATTTGAATGGAGTCGACGTCGCGTCCCCTATCGGCCCGCGTCGGCGGGGCCGCGGAGCTCTCGCCCTCGGCCCTCTCCGTTCGCCGACAACAAAGTGATGCGAATTGTAACATCTTAGATGGGCGGCTCGGTAACGGGTATTGTTATTTAGATGTTTTTCTTTTTTTTTATATACATTCAGATACAAGTAACAGAATCCCGTTTAAAGTAAAAACTTATTATATGTTCAGTGGCGCAGGACCACATTCTACAGGGTAGCTAATGATTATTATCTTAATAAAACGTCCGGCTCTCTTAGGGGCCATATGTAAACTACGTCACATGTTAAGGGGGAGTGAGTGGGAGAACAATAAAACTAAAAAATTGGTTGCCTGTAAAGTCGGTATACGGGCGAAAGTTTTACGTGACAACGACTTTGAGTGGTAAAATCATTTTAATGTGAATATTCATTCGTATAGTAGGAAGAAGGATGAAATAATAGTAACAATTTAAAACATTTATTTATACAAAGAATTATATTTAAAACATTAATTTATACAAAGAATCTCGCACTGAATTTCATATTAACAAAATTTTATTTTTACCTTTACACATACATACGTATTTATATACAAATATACATACAATAACTTGCAATACATTTCGCTCTTAGGTGGCTAACTGTGCTCGAGTGGAAGGGACGCGTGCCTTTCACTTTTTATGTCTGTCTCTCTCGCTCTTAGGCGGGCTAACCATGCCCGAGTGGAAGGGACGCGTGCCTCTCACTCGCTCTCATTGTGAGCGCATAACGTGAGCGGAGCGTAACGCAGTTTCTTGAAGTGTCACCCGGCAAACCAATTTATAAGACGTTGTCACGTCAAAACATCAATTGTAACGAAAAACTTTACAATGTTACGAACTCTATCGAGATTTTCATGTTTTTTATTTCGTATAACTTTTTGGTATTTTGCGGCCGCCTAACATCGTACTCGCTGTAGCTATGGCAACGCGCATCGGCCGCCTTTGACAGACGCCGAAAGGCCAATGAGCGCCTTTGAGGCTTTGATAAAAGGAGTTTTGTAAATTTTCTAAAATATTTGATTTACAGACACGATTGTACATCTATCTTGGGTTTTTTTCTTCTTTCTTTGAAAAGTTATTTTACTTTATAAATAAATTCACATATTTTTACATAGTCGTTGTCAATCTATACATTTATATATATAAACGTACGGTAAATTTATAAACGTAAAAACGCAAATCTCTTGACGTCGTTTACCTATTATTATGAAACTTTTACACAACGGTATTTATATACACGTATGTCTTTATGGACATATATTAGCATTTGTCCCTGACTTCATCCGTGCACTTGTACTATTGAAACGAATTACTACACCGATTTTAAAAATTATTTAATTCATAAAAAGCTATACTAGCCCCGAGTAATGTAGCTTATATTTTATTTAGATACTAATATTTGCCCCACATTCGTCTAAATGGCCGGTAGCGGATGCTAAATTGAAAGAAAGATGGGAAGCGGAATCAAAAGCCGAAACCGGGACTAAAATTTAAAACATAATCAAGGTCAAATTAGAGTATGGAATTCGAAATGGAATTAAAGTTTAAGCATTTAATTCCATTCCACATAAAATTTAAGCATTTAATATGATAATTTAAATGCTTCAAACATTTAGACTATTTGAGACAATAAAAATTGACAAAATCATAGAAATCGCGCTTGAAATGACGTATTCTGGAGTCATAAAAGTATAAAAAAATAACAGTGTAGTCTATCGGGGATCGTAACGGAAAAAAACAATTTTGATGAAATAAGCGAAACTCTGCATCAAAACCTCCGACTAGCTCGCAGAAAGCTCGAACTCCATGCCCCTT
Organism: Eumeta japonica; assembly: GCA_005406025.1. NCBI lineage: Eukaryota > Metazoa > Arthropoda > Insecta > Lepidoptera > Psychidae > Eumeta > Eumeta japonica. Next base: position 110,158 of record BGZK01001586.1, read on the forward strand.
TAGCTGACATAAAAGTTTATGGAGGGTACGCCTCTCTACGGCGGGGCGATGCCGACCTGGCACAACAAGCGAAATTTTCACAACCAGAAACAATTTGGCACCTACACGTAAATATTTAGGGTGAACACGTCACAGTCATATTTGCGAAAATCAAACTGTTATCACGTTACTCTCTATAAATCTGAAGTACTCGATCAAAAATAATATCGGTTCAAATAGATATGTGTTTGAATCGTTTACCTATTGTAACAAGCGTGCACTTATAAATCATCGACCGTTACTATAGAATATAAAAAAAATGTGAATCATCTAAAACACTTGTAAACCAAATTCATTTTTAATAAAATTTTTGTTGAATTTATTTATAAAGCTCTATTGTTGAATTCGTTTTTCATATTATTAAAACACATGGACCACAAGTTAAAGATGCACAAAATTAACGGCAACGGAAAATATATACGTGAGGGAAAATTCAAATTTTCTACATTTTTTCAATATTTAAAAAATAACGAAAGCTAATTATAGCGTACGTAGTGGTATTAATCCCCACAGATAACAAACGCAGTATATTTCTAGTTGGTTTATACCATATGTCTAGAGTAATTTAATAAAGCTATTGAGAACTTAATCAAGTTAGTTTATTAGGATTTTGCACCTCGAAAGGAACCCTTATAGACAGGACCGTCTTAGGCTATGCAGGGGCCCTCGAGCACACAATGGCCCAACCATTGTGTGCTTTGGGCATACGAGTCGGGGTCCTCACGCACAGAGCTAGGATAACTGCTTATAGGCTTACGACGTGGTTAGTCTGACCATTTGTCTGTCTGTCAAGATCCTATTTCTTTAAAACTGGTGGAGGTATCACGTTGAAATTAGTATCATATATTTAAGTCAACGGTCATTTGAAACAGTAAAATATCAAGTTATTAAGTCAATGCAATAAAAATATGCGACATCGCATCTTTAAGCACTCGCAAATAAATCAAAACATATAGGATACTACTTGTTGACTAAGAATCATAAAATTTGCCAAGAAGTAGGTATAAGGTCTCATAGCACACACGTACAATATATCTGAAAATTGTTAAGTTATATTTACAGCAATATATTTTTTTCTTGCATTTACAATTTGACATTTGTATTTGCAGTAGGGATCGTAATGATGACCAATGTATGGAATAACATTTTATAACTGACGACTAATTCTGTATTTTCGGAAATTCCGATTTATAAAAAATATATTTTAAAATTTCTTTTTTTCAACGAAGATAAACAGTAATAGTTTCGGAATCCCCGGACTGATATCTCGCCAGTATAGCCATCGGAAACAAACAAAAATCGTCAACGCTTTTGATGTATGAAATATCTACAAAAGCACTTAATTAAGTTTGTACGGAACCCTCAATGTGCGACTACTATTCGCATTTATTCGACGTTAGTTTTTTTTTTTGGTTTTAAATACATAGGTAACAATAGTACACAATTCACAGGTTAAATATGGCGAATATTAAGAAAAGCAAAAAGTTGTGACGTATCACAATAGTAACATATATTCGGCTCGGATACGGCACACATCCACGACGCTAGAAACTCGAAAAAATATCGGCCGACAATCGATACCTCGACAATCGATACCGAGCATCTGGACGTTTTCGCGCACTTCTCAAATTCCCTCTAACAAATTGCAGGAGCGGTGTTAGTCCGGCGATTACAAGTCCCCGATTCATCAGGCGCGCGCCGGCCGCGCCGCCGGGGCCGCACGTCCCCGCGCCATCAATCCGCCGCGCCGGCAGCGGCGCCCGGCGCGCCCGATCCGTCAACGTTATCGTGGCCGACACGCCCGCCGTGATGACGTTTAGAAATTAATATTATCGAGGACTAAAGATAATAGAATTAAAGGGGCGGAGGGGGGCATCATCCAACTAAATGCGTCGTCACGGTCGTGTCGGAAGCGAGATAAACGCAATAAATATCGTCAACTATTTATTATCGTTACGCGTAGTTCGGGTTTGAGTACGGACTACAAAAGATAACGCAACACATGGGACGCTTTTATGAGGATAAAAAAATGCTAACATATTTTGATTATTGGTCTCCGCTTATAAGAAATACGTAATAACGTTCAAATTATGTTTAAAGTATAGTAGTATATTTATAATTTCTTGAAATGAGTGTCAAACAAAAAATCTTACGTGGTGATTTTAGATTGCTCGAACAAAATTGTATATATTTTTAAGGTCATTTTTAGGGATCGTCTCAGATCCCTTAAAATGACCTTAATGGCAACAGAACTCTTGTAGTTTGGTCATGTTCGTCCGACCGTTCGGCCGTATGTCACAGGCATTTTTTTCTTAAACTATATGTATATTGATGAAATTTATAGTATAAAAATCTTGTATAAGCCGCTACTTACTTTAGTAGTTAAATAACAAATATAAATATTTCTAAGGGGGGCACTCCATACATGTAACAGAAGCTGAAAAAATTTTTTCAGCAAACATAATGTGTGACACATATTTCGACAGGTTTTTAAAACATTTCAGGGTTCCTAAAATTTTTTTTGATTAATTTAATATTTTCGGAAATAATCGTTCCGAAAGTAGCATAAATTGTCCCCCCCTTTATTTTTTAAACCATAGTAAAAAATTATTTTGAACATGATTAGATATCGGATATCCGTTTTCGAGTTACTGCCGAAAAACTGCGCTTCTCAACAAACAGAACGTAAGTGCGATGAAGATACGCTCTTTTGCTGGTGCTTTTTAGTTTACACTATTTTAAGAGTAACAGTCAACATACTTACTTGTTCCTCTAGTTATAGTTCACTAAAGTGCTTTATTATTATTATGTATGGGAAACAGAAAAGTATAACAACGTACTTTTTTCATCTGTACTACATTTCTTTGTAGTGACGGCTTCGAAACCCTATATTGAGCAAGATCCGACATGCTCTTGGCCGGTTTCTTCTCCTTTTAGTAAATATTTTTGAAGTCGGTTTTTCTTTAAAACGAGTTTATACTTACTAAATTGTTGTATAAATAGTTATTTCGCTATTGTACATATAAGAACCGCAACAGCAAGCAGCAGACAGCAACCAAGAGCACTTCTCATAAGAAATGACGCGCGTGTTTACTTATATTATAAACTTGTTCCAATAGTCTTTATCCTTATTTGCATTTTGTGAAGGCAAACCAGGTACTTAAGTATTTTAGGAAATAGCATTCTAATTTAGGTGTCGTGTAGGCATGGCTAAATATATTAATTAAGAATTTATACGCTGTTAAAGTAGGGAAAGGAGTAAATGAAAATACGTTGGCCACGTAAAAGGACGAATTTCAACAATATAGTTCACACAAGTTAGAACAAAAAAACAATAAAACAGATATATACCTATTCGAAGGTGAACAATTTCTTAGAGGACACAAGACCGTAACGGTGGTGAAAAAAAAAAATAAAGCGGCAAAGGCTTTGGTCGACGACCTGAATTCGTGAAATTTTACCGAAAATATTCGGCGACCGGCGCGAGTGGGTATCGGGTATGCCGGGAGCAGATTCCGTTGCATAGCTTGCGCCGCGGCGCCCGCGCGCCCGCCCGCCGCCCGCCCTCCGCCGTAAACGCAATTCAATGCATTCAAACGTCGCAATGCTTTTCAACTAGCGTATTTCGTCTTTGTCACGAGCGTGAAACGTTTCGCTCCAAATCGAGTTCCAGCTTTGGGACCGCTCGCCAATTACATATTAGACATCCACTAGAGCTAAAGATTTTACGTGTACGTATACAGTACGTTTGTTTGTGCATACGTACGCGAATATATATATATTGCTTTTATATGTAATGTGTGATTGTCATAAAATATATGTAGGATTTTCATATAATATGTAAGCTCACGTATATTATTATAGTCATATGATAAAATTGATGGTTATAACAATCAACCAATATTTTTAAATAAAAAAAACCGGCCAAGAGCATGTAGGATCATAATCGATGTGGTGTTCCGAAGCAATTACTACAAAGAAATGCACTACAGACGATAATATTACGTTGTTACACTTTTTTCTATGTTACCCGCTCATAATAATTATAAGCACTTTATTCACCTATAACTAGAGAAACAAGTAGGTATGTCGACTATCACTCTTAAAATAGTGTTATCTAAAGAGCACAACCAAAAGAGCGTATCTTCATTGCACTTACGTCTTTTTGTTGAGAAGCGCAGATTTTCTGCAATAATTCCAAAACGGTATATCCGATCATGTTCAATATAATTTTCGTTGAAAGTATTTATTAAACATTACCTTCGATTTTATTTTTTAATTTTTGGACATATAATTAAAAAAATATAGGGTGGGGGCCACAATTTATGCAATTTCGGAACGATTATTTTCTAAAATTTACACTTAATCATGAAAATTGCATAGAAACCTTAAAAGTGTTTTTAAAAGAACTGGAAATATGTTATGGATTTATATAAAAAAAACACACTGATCTTTCCTGTAAAAAATTTTTTTCAGCTTGTTACCTGTGTGGAGTGCCCCCCATAGAAATATTTCTTTTTGTTATATAACTACTAAATTGAAACACGGCTCATTCAAGACAACCTATATAGTAAATTTCATTAATATACATCTTGTAGTTTTTGAATAAAATGTCTCTGACAAATGGTCGGACGGATGGACATAACGAAACTATAAGGGTTCAGTTTTTGCCATTTTGGTTCTGAACCCTAAAGACAACTATGTACCTCGTTTTCGTCTGGTACCTATACTTTTACTTCAGTCTTTGTTGTTCACAGAATATTCTTTGATTTATTCAACTTTAAAGTGTCTTTAAATTTGATAGGCGTTAAATTCACAAAATTAGTTACTTTCTGACATCAAAAAATAAAGTTTGGGGCCGGAAATAAATGTGAAAGTAGGATTGATGCTAGAAAAATATGAAGATTGAACAAAGAAACATATTATACTTACACTAGCGATATCTCGTAATTTGAATTCTACATATATATATATGTATAAGGTTTTAGAAAAGGTTGTTCTGGCCAAAACCCCTTAAAAGTAAGACACGGAACGCAAACTTTATTTTAAAAGTGAATTTCAGTTAAAAGTGAGTTTAAAAGGTGGTGGAAGAGACCCTAAATTTTGTCCTATTACATAATGTTTAGGGCGTAAATATCGTAGCAGCACGATTGGTAAGGCTTTATTTCATTAGTGTTATATGATGGAAGTCCGCGTGCGATAAGTGAATACTATCGTTTGGTCGAGACATTTCGACATGTAAGAAAATTCAATAAAACGGTTTTTTCCACTTAGCCAAGATGTTAAATAGGTATGTCAAAAGTCAAATATAAGTAAAATTATTGAAATAAGCGAGTTCCTAACTTTTTATGAATCCAAGCAAAATCGCAATCGGTTATTTTCCCAGAAAAGTTAATTTTTTTTTTCCGAATCGTTTTACATACACAGTCACATAGAAAAAATACAATATAATCACTACAAAACGCCACATCAAAAAGACACAGTACAATCATAAAAACCATAGGACTGGCCGGATGTAACTGCATTTTACATAATTTGGGCAGTAGCGCCCGTTTACCTGGGTCCACTGTCCGCATTTGCGTACAAAGCTGGATGTAACTACGCCCCGGGCAGGCAACGTTCCGGTAAAGGGAGCGTCCGGAGCATCGAACGATTCCTTTTAAATTCGTAACTATTTCGCAAACTGTCTTAGAGACCCGAAACGCCGACATAACCCCTTTTGCTGCATTCAAACGTTGCCTAAATGCGGGCAGGGAACATCTCGGCCGAAAGAATGGCTCGAATATTATTGGATTTCGGAAGCAGAACAGGCGTAAGCTTTTAAAAGGTAAAGTACTTAAGTAAAAGTACGAGCTAAGTAAGTCAAAAGCACCCGCAATGTATGCTGAAAAGAATGAGAGGTGATAAGAGTGAATTTGAATACCGAATTAGATTTCATTCTGACGTCTTACATACCAAATGAAATATTGTTAATATTCAATAATTTGAATAACTTTTGAACGAGTAGCTTTATGAAAGTTATAAGAGACGTTTTTTCTAGAGCGTTCGGTTGTGATGTTATTGTTATAGTATATTGTTATGTTTCATTCGTTTCATACCGTCTATTAGTTTTTAAAATACAAAATTTTAAAATATAAAAATGATTATTTTCATGTTATTTATATGAGAAATAGAAATTCCCGATGAGTATCCTCAAAATATTAATATTCCAGGCTTCCTGAAACAATTTAAAACGGGATTTTGAAAAACTAAATAGAAAAGTTTTTTGAATCAATTTATATATATATATATATATATATATATATATATATATATATATATAGAGACATTTAAATTTAAAGGATGTCGAATTTTCAAAGGTTTTTATATGTACATTATAATTTAGTAACTATCGATATCAATTCATTCAAGAACAGCTATGTAACTACACAAAAATGTAGTGAAATCTCGCAATGGTTAATGTTTGAAAATAATAAAGGACAAGTGCAGGTCAGTTAAGGTCCAGTATGAGTAACTATCTACTTCATCTTGATTACTTTGAAGAAAAGTTTATCCCAAGTATCGCAAAATCATTTTGGCCGCTAAGTAGAAATTTCAAAGATCATAAAAACTGCTAAGATACCATTCATTTTCTATCAAAGTATTTGCTTAAAACTTGCTATCTTGATTAATTATTAACATTTGTTTCTATAAAATGTATAGAAAGACAGGAGGCGATGCATTGTTAACGATTTTAGGAACTCGCACATCTTCCAAAATTTTCACGGAAATAAACTTACGAACCTTTATTTAATATTTAAAGACCTATCTAACAAAACCGTATACGTCAGCGTCGGCGAATAAATATTCCATTTCCCAGTTCCACGTTTGAAAAGCGATACATAAATTATCTATTTTCACAATTTCACAGGATAATTATATTATGGTGCGTTCATGTAAGATATATGAGATACGCGCTTGTGGAATTTCCTTGAATCGATCCGAAGATAATTATAAGCCATCCGTATAGAAAAGACGGATAAGATGATATTATAACAATTTATACCGTTTCGTTACGGGAACACAAAAAAATAAGGAAATTAATATTCGGTATATGATTATATAAAAATTGAGTTAAACATACAGAACTATATACGCACGATGAAACGATATATCAATTGTTAACACAAAAACTAATTAATGTCGTTAACCTTAACTGTTACTTTTTTTCGGGGTTAGAGTATAATAAACGTAACGTGATAAAATTAAATATTTCGCACATAGAACATAAAAATATAATTTAATGCTTATCGATCTCGTAACTGGTCAAATAAGGCATTCAAAATATAATGAAATGCAAAATGGAAGAAAGTAACCTAAATATTTAATAATACCCTAGAAAAAAATACGTAAAAAGAAAATTCTACATAAAACTGTTTCATGATTTCAATTCTACGAATTCTGAATATATCAGACTAACGTATTAAGCCCATAAGATTTGACAAATTATCCATATATTGTCAAATCTTACGGATTACCTTTTTACTTTCAGTGACATACGCCGTAAATAAGTTATCTCTATATTTATACCTAATATGCTACTAAAGATTATGTGAATAAATCGAAAACAGTGGCCTGATATAAACAAAAACATTTTTTAACCTCTAGCTTTTTTATCATAAAATATTACACATTGTGCTGTTTTGCTTATTAGTTTTTAGGAATATGTGAAATCGACTAGAAATAAAGCAGAGCAAGCTTTATACTTCAGGATTCATCATCAGCTAGCTCGTAAAACAGCAAAGGGAGAGAAAAGAAGGAAGGGCGGAGGAGGGCTGAGACATTGTATCATTCGTTTGTTCGTGGATCTTCTGCGACCTTTAGTTTCTGGCCGCAGGTACGGGACGGCGAACTTATTGTTGCCTCATTGCCCGGGCGTTTTCTCGTCGGGGATACGATCCGAAAGATCCAGTGGTGATGGTCCCCTTTCGGGGGTCCAATTCGTGGAGTTTTCCCGAGTCAGCCGGAGATCTAAAGGAGGTGTCAGTGGATTCGACGTCATCTTCCTCGATCGTCACGGCCGGCTTTGGGAGTGTATGATGAAGTGGTGGGTCGCCGCTCCGTCCGGACCGGAGAAACTCGACGATGGAGAACCTCGACGGTACGGAAAAACTACGACGATCACTCACTTGTTGCATCATTCGCAGGCAGTACAGAGGGGCAAAGTTTCGAGTTGTACTGTAAAGGTGGCCGTGTAAAGAAGAACTGACCCTTAAGTTATTTCGTCATCGTCCGGCCTCACGCTTCGTTTATGATGCGGTATAAGGTAAGCACGTTTAAAACAGAATGAAAAATTATTTGGAATAATCGGGATTCGGGAACAAAAATTCGTTCGTCTGTGCAACTTCCCGTCAAAACGGTCGCTTCTATTGTGTCAAGGTAAGTAAGTTTAAGGTATTGTCCTGTAAGATAATTTTGAAGGTTTAAATTTTGCAGCAGCATAATTGAGACGGGTTTCTTTAATTAGCATTATACGAGGGAAGTTCACGTGCGATAAGCGAATACAATCGTTTAACTTGATAGTTGGGAGAGATATGTAGACATTTAAGAAAATTCAATACAACTGTTTTTTCTACGTAACCAAGATGTTACATAAGTATATCAAAGGTCAAATATAATTAAAATTATTGAAATAAGCGAGTTACTATTTCTTTAAATATAAGCAAAATTAAAAATCCGTTATTTCCCAGAAAAGTTAATTTACTTTTTCCGAAATTTCCTTCTCAGTGGAATATTAATGAAAAAGATCACGATGCGCCATCAGTCACTTAGACGCCGCGATTAGATCCAATTTCACAGATCAATGTTAAAATTAACAGGCCGTTAAAACGAAATTAAAAACTATTTTGTAGAAATAAAATATTCAGAGCTAAATTAACAGTCTGTTAATTGTTAATGTTGGTTGGTGAAATTGAGTTGTTGTCGCGGTTGTTGCGTGCAAACGCGTTTGAATCAAGGCAAGGTCGTGCAGCTTAAAAGTATAACGTAGTGTGATACCGTGGCTCAAGTAGTTTGACATTCTACTGTATAAAAAAAAATATAAGGAACATTAGTAAACCATAAAAAACATCATGTTTTATTTATAAGATGGGATCCTGTATATAAGATATACCGATTATTTAACTAAATAACGAAGAGCTCAAAAAACATACAATGTAAATGGCCATATTCAACCGAATATTTTATCATGTAAGGAAACCATTAAGCCGCTATGTTACTAATCAATTCGACAAAGATTTATCTCTAACAAATGAACCGAATTTGCAAACTTGTGAGGTAGTTTGTCAAGTTCTAAATCTGATTAAATTGTGTAATTTCGTAGGTTGAATTGTTTTGTACATATTTATATATATAAAAAATGTTTATTTCTATAACAATATATTTCAAAAAAACCGATCTTGAGGTGAGCTGTTAGAATTTCGGTATATCAGTGGAGTGTTTGCTAAAAAATGCTACCCCTTTTGAATAGTGCAAGGAATATTTCAAACTAAACACGCACACACGTACATAAGTATAAACACACACTCAGAGACTATCATGCACGCACGAACGCGCGCACATACCCACAAATCCCGAATTAAAAACATTCTAAAGTAAGTTTAAAAAAAAAATTTAAACTTTAAGGATATTCTAAGACCACACCGTTCGAAATATAGTGTAAACTCGTTGGAATTGTTGAAATAACGAGGAAACGCCAATCGAACTCGCGGGGTTTGTGTCACACCTTAAGAGCCTAATGTAAAAATTGATGCCGTAAAATCGAAAATCGAGCCGTCATACTGACGAAGGAAAAATTGACGCATCGCGTTTGGCAACATACACGAGTAACTAGTCGAGCGTCACCTTCACGCCCGGTGGAACTGATTGGGTCTGTAACTTGCTGAATTTATGTACGTAAGCGAATTCATAGACAGTTTTACGTTCATCGTCCACGCTCATAAAATATTTAATGCTATTTACTTAATGCGTTAGGATACGATTCAGTCAATTTTAACCGAAGATGAAGATTTATCGTATGAAGGTTAAAAACGATATGTGTAATTAGGTTTTATTACGATAATGAAATAGTATTTTGAAAGCAAGTCGAAAGTCTTTGGGTTTGTAATTTATGCAGAAATTAAAGTGGACAAGAGTGATACGGACCAAGTACTGGGTTCCGTTTCACTACTATGATACAGGATGTTAAGATGTGATGAAATAATCACGTTCGATTTTACGAATGCGTTCAAAAAAATGATGTTAGTCTTATTTTTATTCGCCGTATCAAGCGATTTCACGTATATATACATATACATATATATACTAGCTGGCGCGGCAAACATTGTTCTTGCCTTTCTCGTGGGTAGCTAGCCCATATAGTTAATACTCGCAACTACGCCAACATTGACAAAATAATTTCTTCATCTTTTCCGTCGATCGATATCAATATCAATCCAGGTTTCTTTCAGATTCCGCTTCCAGTCTCCATTTTAAGTCCGATCCACACATTTGCCTTCGGCCTCGGTCCCGTTCTCAACATCCGATCCGGGCCAAATTCAAAATATCTTTATTTCGTAGGTTATAATATGACACTTGAAATAGGTCATGTAACATTCAAAAAGTATAATTTTTCATCAAATCAATAAAAAAGTCTAATTGTAAATCTAAACCATTCTCGAATTCAAAAAAAAACAAAATGCAAAATATTTGTAATTAGAGAGACAGGCAGTTTTGTAGTTTCGTATTTGTGGGGTATACACCAACTAAAAATGGTAACGTATTAGTAAACTATCAATCTAGCAATCTGATGTTTATAGTTTATAGATTAAGATGATATTCGGAGCTTTACGTCGTTTAATAGGAATACTGAAAAATACGGCTTTAAAAATAGTAAACTCACGGTTATCTACGAACACATAAAAAAAAAAATTGTCGACGATCAATATTATTGGGTATTGTTAGTTATAAAATCTTTAAGTAATGATAATTATTAGTTAGTTTGGTGAAGTTGAAGACATTGTTATTATTCGACTTTCAAGTTACTTCTATTTCAATGCTGTTTAGTGATGTAATATGAATCGCTCAATAGTTACTACTTCCGCCAACTGTACTAATTCCGAGGTGATTTTCTTATTTTATCGATATTGGAGAATATTAAGAGCGACCATTTAAAAGTTAAAATGCACTATTAAAAATTATTTTTATGTTATAAGAAAATAATTGTCACTAGATATTATTATGCAGTTTTTATGTTTCTGGAATATTTTTTAAAATCGTTAGTTCCCTAGATAACTCAAATTACGTCTGCATTTTTTTGTCGCCTTGATGAGTTTGGTTCCTCGCCTGTCACATCCCATTTTTTATATTGGCTAATTTAGAAAATTGCACCTACGCAAATAATCACACTCATTTTAGGAAATCAAAGAAGTCGATAAAAAAAGCATTTACCTATTCAAAATTTATAATTAAAACATAAAAGCATGTTCTGTAAATAATTAAAATTCAAAAGCAAAACGGGTCAAGTGCCTTTATATTATTTCTGTTGTATTTTATTATATTCAATTATTTTGTATCGACAACCTGCTGAAAAAAACTTGAAATAATAGCTAATGATTACCTTGATGAGTATGTGCCGACGTTGGCGTACTGCGGTGATTATATTAATTTGTTATATGATTAATCGCATAAATTAGAAATTTACCAGTAGCACAGTAATTAGGTACCTTTGCGTCATTATTACTGATTTGGTTTTACAATCGATAAACGAATTCGTATATATATATATATATATATATATATATATATATATATATATATATATAAATTAAATTATACTATAAATTAAATTATAATTAAATTATACATAATTATAAAATACGAACTTTCGCCCGCAGCTCCGCTCGCGTGGACATACAATGAATTTTGTATCTTGTCGTCGCTTGATTACGCTTTCAATCGTGATCGGGATCGCTATCACGCTCTGGGTTCTATCCCAATCCTGCTCTTGACGCCGATTTGTCTCACTCCTGATTCCGAACTCGGTCTCGACCTGAGTAGTTGCCGATTCCCGTCTCGCTTTCGATCCACGGCCTGCTCTCAATTCTAATTTCGCTATTGTTTCTCCTTCCGATCTTCTTGATTCTAATTTTAGTTCCACACTCGATTTTGACCTTGGAGACTAAGGTTCTTCATTTTCATCCCCCCGGTCTCGATTCTCGATCACGCTCCGCGTTCCACTTGAGAATTCGATTCCGTTGCCGATCGCGTTTTCAATTTTGACAAATCCGAAGTAAATGATAGCATTTGCCTCGGATTTGATTAACATTTGATATTAGATAAAAATAGAAATTAGGTTATATTATACGGGAATAGTATAGCTTTTTACAGATTCTAATTCGGCTATTACAGATTCAAAAAATTTTTTAGAATCTGTAATAGCCGATATATATTGATGGAGCCAAGACGAAATTTTAATAGTCTATTTTACACAAGTAGCTTTTTTAATAAAGGAATTTTTAGAAACTTTCACGTTCGCATATCATATACAGTATATCGCCAGTTTCATAGTAATCCGGTGAATGGCTTAGGTACACAAGGAAAACGAACAATGTACACATTACAGACTCATTGATGATAGTCTATCCCTATGCAAAATCTAATTTCCAACTATTCGGCCTATTTGGAGATTAGCTAGAGCAAACAAACAAACAGACAAACACTTTATCGACAGACAGTTAAAGTAAAAATTAAAATGATAAGTATAAATTAGGTGCATAATGGAATAAATATATATGACAAAATTTTACAAAATATTGTATGTATTACTTCTTGTATTAGTACAAATGAATAAATAAAAAGTATCACTATTTTTTATTAATGACGAACTAATCTAATTCTATTCAAAATTTTATTAAAATCTATCGACCATTTTGGAGATAAGCCCGGAAAATCAAACAGACAGACCCGTAATCGAAATCATATATCATTTGAGCAATTACATGTTCTTACTGTATATAATTTACATCAAAATCGGTCAAACCGGTCTTAAGTTGTAAAAAGACACACAGACATAAATTTTGAAAATGATAGAATTGGGGTCAGTGAGTCACAAATGGAATATTTATCACGAAAAAATTAAACGTACAGATATACTCTACAGATTTATACAGCAGTATAGATTAAAAGAAAACAGTATCCAAAATACACACGACGTAAAATGTTTTATAACGGAAGATTGGAGATGTATGTACATGATTCTTTAAGTACACTTTTTGGAGACTTTTAATATGAACTTAGAGATTTTCAGCTATGATTTCGTCTGTAGACTATAGCGTCATGAAAAAAATATAGTATACATTGCGATCGAGTTTTTTTTTGCAGTAGTGTCCAGAAAGTGTTCATGATTCAGCGTGAGAATGAATCGATAGCGATACCGATGATAAGCAACGCTTGAAAGTTGGATGGGCGACGGACGGTGCCCCGTTTACATCTGGCCTCATTTCATGCTTCGTTGTTTTAGGCTGGTATCGCGTCGGTCATTGAGCTTAATAAATGCCTAGATGCCTAGTCGCCAGCTGGCGGCTTGGAAATACCAAACAGTAAAGTTGAATGCTTGTGTATCGCTTGTTCATCCAGACACTAATTTGTATCGTGTTCGTGTAGGGCTAATACCAGAGATGAAGTTTGCGCCCTTCAGAGTCAAGGTTATAGAACGATTTGCGCATACACTGTTATGTAGGCAGAGTTTGAACATTCAGGATGGATAGGAGTGGCTTAAACTTACTTATGGAAAATCTTACCAAACATAATACACACGAAGGTTACAGAAGGAAAATCTATATATATATATTAGACCGGTTCAAAAAAAATCGACTATTTTTTTTCAAAACCCATAGTGAAATACCTTCCTAGTCATGAAAAAAGAAGCCTGTGAAAACGGGAGCTCTTAATATTAATATTGAAAGGTCGCTCATTGTGAATTTCTATGTTACATTTAAATAACATGGGAATTTTTTTTTTTAATTCGAAAGTTTATAGGTCATTTTTGAATCAACACATAGGGATGAGCGATACATATTTTTGAAGAAAATTGAGCGCTCTAAATAAAATGGCTCTGTTTTTTTCGTAAAATCACTCCTCTAATAGTTATTCGAGTTTAAAATTTAACACGTAATCAATTTAAAATTTTTTCTTAATTTTTCTTAAATATTTTATCATTTCTAATATTTGATTTACCCTATGATTTCCTTGATGCTGACGTAAAAATGTGGTCCGAGAATGAAAGTTATAAAGAAAACCTAGGATTTTTCAAAGGGTTAACAGTAGTTAATGACAGTACAGAATAAACAGTAGCGGAACGGGGTGTTGCATTAATAGATTACAATAATTGCTTAACGAAAAATGAGGAGCAACTACAATATCTTCTACAAGTTGTACAAGAACACAGTCGACGTTTTCCAAACTTTAATAAAACAATTTTAAAATAAACAGACGTTTATTTCTTTTCCAAATAAAAGCTTCTGTTTATTTTCTAATTTATGAAAATGAGTGCCTATACAGAGACAAAACAAAAATGTCGCCAACCGTAAAAAAAAAACAAATTCTCAAATGTACACAGAGTGCATTATTAAAAGACGCGTCCCGTACATAGATGCGGTAGATGTGCGCGCGAGTAAGCGACACCGCTCGATTGATAAAAACGTAACAGTGCGAATATGCGAGTTTCGGGGTAATAAAAGTTCTACAACACGTAGGGGCCGGCGACACGTGCTGCATCGGCAATGAACACAAAGGAATTTCTAATGCATTTTAGATGTTACAAGGGTCACCGGGAAAGTAGGAGCGGCTGATAAACGCGGCCATGCGGAGAAATCAGTTTGCGCGACGCGGCTCGCGCCCCGGTACAGGCGCCGGGGATGGTTCCTATTCTCAAAAAGTGAGAGGGAAATACTAAAAGATTCTGTCACGGCCGCGAATCCATTGTCCGTGGCCGTCCACGATGATATAATAAAAATTTGGTTGCCTGTATCTGTAAAAGAAAGTTTTACGAATCATTTTAATGTGAATATTCATTCGTATAGTAGGAAGAAGGATGATAATAGTAACAATTTTAACATATTATTCATACAAAGAATTATATTTAAAACATTAATTTATACAAAGTTCCTGAATTTCATAACAAAGTTACCTTTAATATTACTAATATACATTCAATAACAATACATTTGCAAGCTATGCACTAATTCTCTTGCTGCGCGCGGCAGACCGATCATAGTTGAGTGGGAGAGAGACGCAAGGCATTCGGCGGCCTCTCTCTCGTTCGGTGACTCATCGTTACGTTACCGAGCGTTACACCTTTTTCATAAGTGACTCCCAGCCGCAACCTAATTTAAGACGTTGTCACGTCAAAATAAATGAATAATTTATCTGCAAGAAGAAACTTCTATGAGCGTCGGATGATCGGTAAATATTAACTTCTAGAAGTTTTTTCTATTTGTTCACTGTTTCGATTTTGATTCAAAAGCGATCATGATCGGAAAATTGATGTGCATTAGCATTCACAACATTTTAACGGTATTATTCAGTTCAAGAAAACAAGCACACTGACGTCCGTTTGTCAGTTCATATGTCATATGTTGTTTGTTTTCGTAAACCTTTGAAAAGGTTTCTAAAATACTATCCTAAAAATAAAAAGTTGAAACTTAGAATAATTATGGTGACGGCAACAAATCGAAGATACCGATTCCAATAAACCGATAAAGCTGCTGTATCTGTTTTAATCAAAATATATATATATATATATATCACAGAGTATTAGACGCCAATTAATTCAAATCTGATTTCGGTGTACCTGGCAGAATAAATGTAAAAAAAAAAAAACGGACAGAACAATGCTTAGACGAAAAGTATTGTATCGCGTTGGGTATGTTTGGACGGACGGCTGGCAGTCATATATAGAAAATAATATTCAACTTCTTTACAAAATAATATATCATTTTTACAATATAATTTTTGGTAGCTATGAATAGTTAAGAATAAAAAAATATATGACGCGAATCGGGCGAAAATGACAGAGTAATGATAGTCGGTAATTGAATTTTGAAAAATGGCCACATTGATGTTAAAAATTCTAGCCGAGGTTCCCTTTACTTATTACGTATTTAATACACATGATGAGCATTCTAATGATATTGTTACTCAAAAGGTCTTAATATTCTTGAGTGTACAAAATTTATGAGACCATTTTACGAAATTTATCCTAATGCTTTTCGCACAACTCAAATGGCATTATACAACAATATTTTATTTTATTATAACAGGGTGTCCAGTTTGTGACAGTGTTGGGTTCTCCTTGTGCCTAACTCGAGGAGAATTTTCTAATTTGAGACTAATATGTATTATCATCATATATTACGTGTCTTCGTGAAGATCTTCGCTAAACGAGTGAGTGTCGCAAAGATTATTACAAATGATTCAACCAGTTCACCAACGGCCCGTTATCTTTAATTCTATTGCGATTTCGATGTCTTCCGTCACATATATATAACATACGGCAACGTGATACATAATCTATATTATGAACGACGATAAGCTATCATGTCGTCATAACCAACATTATGCGGTCTAACTTAAGCA
Organism: Eumeta japonica; assembly: GCA_005406025.1. Lineage (NCBI taxonomy): Eukaryota > Metazoa > Arthropoda > Insecta > Lepidoptera > Psychidae > Eumeta > Eumeta japonica. The sequence goes on from BGZK01001586.1 coordinate 126,850, forward strand.
AAGTATTTTTTTATTTGTCAGTAAATAAATGATTCAAAACGAAAGCTCGTCATTTTATGGCAATAGCTGCACACTGTAATGAAACTGGCTTGTACGTGTGCTATATAGAAAATTGTTAAATAAATAAAACGAAAATGATTTGACTTGAAAGTGATTTTATTTTGTGTTCCATTTTTTTTTCGTTCGATTCCTAATTGATCAAAAATCTTACATATCAAAATAAAAGTAAATAAAAATTTTTAAAAACATGACCATAAAAACGTAAACAAAAAGAGAAAAAATCAAAAAATGTAAATCATCTATGAATTAGTTGATTTATTTAGAAAAAAATACTACGCAATAATAATATAAGCGTTTTTTTTTTTTCAAAAAATGCAGAACTGTGTAACGCTTTACGACATAAGTACATTATACACGTATGACCACAAACAGTGATGATTTATTATTGTTAATATAATAAAGTAATTCATTCATATACATCGTAAAATTGTTTTAATTAAACTCACTACTTTAAAAATTTACCCTTACCTGACAATAAAATTACATGGGATATTTGAATGGATTATTAATCAAATACAAATGTCAAACAATCACTAACAATAATTATGATTTAAATGAAAACTTATTTTTAATCACTGAAAATCACAGCAGTTACACATATTTTTTTTGAACCGAATTGAAGTTTGTTTTCGAACAACAAACGCAATGTTAGTACTATATTTTTTACATTTCATGCGCCTGCGTACTTCGCGATAACAAAACACGAACTGACTTCGCATGTACATGCATAACGCATGAAATAAGTATGAGTAACTATAATATATACCTTATCTTCTTTGCTCAAAGGATTTCAGAGCAAGGGAATCAAATACGAAGCACTGATTCTCCTATTTCTTTTAGGAAAATAATATCTCTAGAATATTATTTTACTAATAGAAATAGGAGAATACCAGAATATTCTATTAGTAGAAGAGTTTTAAAAATACGTTTGATAGTTCGATTCAATATGACAAATACTCGGACGAAGTCGGGAACAAACGTTAATTTTTTTTTCGTAAACTTTTTTTTACGCTTGTTTGCGCCTACAACACCACCTAATTTCAACTCAATCGGATGAACATTCACTAATGCATAGGGAAAGACCACACAGACTTTCATTTAATTATATTTTAGATACTGTAAAGGGCTATTCTAATTCACATTAAACATCCAATGTGACTTACATTTGACTGGATAAGGATTAATATTGTATTGATCAAAATTGCTTCACAAATATAATCCATTATATATGCAAGAGATATTTTCTTCTACTTTCTATAAGTAAAATATGTATATATTACACATACAAACCTTCCCGTAGAAATCCTCTGAATGATAGTGAAAAAGACATCAAAATCCGTCGCATAGTTTAGAACTAAGCACATCAACAGACAGACGCAGTACCGACCTTATTTTATACTAGTTGTAATAGTGGCAACGAAGTAATAAATGTATGTGAGCGCGTGCGTGTCAGATTTTTAATTGCCCCACTGCTAAGGCATACCCGCCCATAATCTTTTCTTTTTCAGATTGAAAGGTTTAGACCTACACCAGTGCGAGATTGGAGGTTGCTAATAGTAAACATTTATAATGTACAACTACATATATCAATTCTACGACATTGTCCCCTATTGGAGACAATGGGGAACAATTGATGGCTACCATCGTAAATGGTACTATTGTGGCCATAAACGCTAGACTCGGTGCACATCCTAGTTTGGCAGTTACTAAAACATGACAAGACGTTTCAAAAATCCTTAACTGTTTAAAGATTTAACATACGAAAGTAATTCTTTAACTACTTTCGGAAATCGTGGGATTTCTCCCTACGTTTTTTTTTCGCACTGAGCGACTTATCGTTGCATAAATAGATGTACTTTATTGTTAGAAAAAAGTTATTGGTGAAAGCTCGGACTCGAATCCTCGACCTTCTATTGATATTTAGGGACTTAACTACTGAGTATTAGCGCTACAGTTCTGAAATCTATACGTTTTTAAAATGGACTAAATAATTTTTGAAAATCATCTGAATTGTTGAATTAAATTGAACCAATTGATTTAGTGACATGTTTTAAAAAGAATGTATCATGAGTTTTTTTGTAATAGATTTCAATTGTCAATGATAATTTACTCGAAGCACTTTCTAGTTGTAATAGAAAATGATTTCAACAATTATTTTGATAGATGTAACACTCGTATAAATGAGAAATAGATTTATTTTACTTCACAATTAAATAACTTTTATACTATTATGATTTGCATTGATGTATTTGTATTGACTGTAACATTAAAGTAGATGATATAATATGCAAATTTAATAATATTATTTAATAGGTCTATAGGTATATTATTAATTTCATACATATAATTAATTTAATTTAATTAAAATATATTATTAATTTCATCCTTATGTGGCAATTTTCGCTTAAAAATCTATTTACAATTTATGTGACGTTGACAAAGCGACGATTAAGACAAAAAAGAAATATGATGTATAGTGCAATCAACAATTGCAAGTCTTGTTAAAATAGATTAAAAAAAAAATGATATATCTAACGAATCTATTAATGCTCCATTCCAGGGATATAGCCTCCCACAATCTCATTTCAGATTTAGATATGTTTGGAACCTTGTGCGTGGCAGCATGCGGTTGTCTAAGCCTAGCGCGCCATAGTGTTACCACGCGCGTGCGCCGGTCCCAGGCTTTGATTTTTAGATGCGACGGTCAATCCTCGAGAAATATCACCATTTTGCATTTTCACAACGTAATAATAGTAAACTTCCTGGAAGCAATAATCATTCTCATAGTGCAGTAATACAAGAATTGAACGGCAATTAATGTGTAAATAGGATGTGTGAAAATATGTGCACAAAGAGACGTGCCATGAATTAAACATCGAACGTTACGTGATATAACACCGCAAACAATCACCAAAGTTGATAATATCTGTTAATTATAGCATACAACGTTTAATGGAGGGTCTAAACTTTTGTATCGCATTACGTGTACCTCATTAATTTTGTAAACAGAGCGTGTCTGCATACATATTGTTGGACTGCCGGTCGCCTGATAGTAAAGTCTGTTGAAGGACATATA